>PVIY010049639.1:0-16629 GCA_004026745.1 Myrmecophaga tridactyla
TTTGGGAAGAGAATTAAAAAGTATTTGCAAAGCCCCCTTGAGGGCCTGGGGAAAATGTGGAAATATTAAACTTCCAGATATTCTCACAAGCAATGGAAAGTGCCAATTTATTAGGCCAAGACCTTAATCTTGGGGCTTTCTCCTATGAAACTTACTCCTGCAGAGGATAAGCTAAGCCTACTTAAAATTATACCTAAAACTCACCCTGAGAGAATGCCTTTTGTTGCTCAAATGTAACCTTTCTCTTGAAGAGATCTCAGCAAGTACACCCACTGCCTTCCCCTGTACAGGGGACATGACTCCTAGGGATATAAATCTCCCTGGCAACATGGAACTTGACTCCCTGGAATGAGTCTTGCCCTGGCATTGTGGGATTGAGATAAACTTCTTGACAAAAAGGGCAAAGAGAAATAAAACAAAATAAAGTTTCAGTGGCTGAGAGATTTCAAATAGAGTTGAGAGGTCATTCTAGAGGTTATTCTTATGCAGTATACAGATATCCCTTTTTCAGTTTTTAGTGTATTTGAATAGCTAGAAGGAAAACCCTGAAACTGTTGAATTGTATTCTAGTAGCCTTGATTCTTGAAAATGATTGTATAGCTATGGAGTTTTTACAATGTGACTGTGTGACTGTGAAAATCTTGTGGACTCCCTTTATCCAGTGTATGGACATGAGTAAAAAAAATAAGGACACAAAAATAAATAAATAATGGGGGGATTGGAGGTATAGGATGTTTTGAGTGCTCTTTTTCATTTTCATTTTTATTCTTATATGTATTTTTTTTGAGTAATGAAAATGTTCTAAAGTTGATTGTGGTGATGAATGCACAACTATATGATGATGCTGTGAACCACTGATTGTATGCTTTGGATAATTACAGGGTATGTGATTATATCTCAATAAAATTGCATATAAAAAGTAAATAAATTTGAGTTTCAGCCACATAGCAACAACGTAAAGCAAACTCATGCAGAAATTATAGCTATACCATTTTATACTCTTTCTGTTAGTTTATCTAAATAAAATTAGTTTAGTTACTGGTCTAGTTTCCTAGGGCTAACATAATAAAGTAATAGAACTGGGTGGCTTAAAACAGCAGAAATTTATTTTCTCAAACTTTGAGGCTAGAAATCCAAAGCAAGGTGTTGACAGGTGTTCTAGTTTGCTAGCTGCTGGAATGCAATGTACCAGAAATAGAATGGCTTTTTAAAAAAGGAATTTAATAAGTTGCTAGTTTACAGTTCTAAGGCCAAGAAAATGTTCCAATTAAAATAAGTCTATAGAAAAGTCCAATTTAAGGCATCTAGGGAAAGATACCTTGTTTCAAGAAGGCCGATGACATTCAACGTTTCTTTCTCAGCTGGAAGGGCACATGGCGAACATGGCAGTGTTTGCTGGCTTTCTTGAGGCTCTACCAAAAAGGGACTGTCTCCAAAATGTTTCCTTTTTTAAAGGGTTCCAGTAAGCAACTCCACCTTCAGTGGGTGGAGACACAAATCCATAGAATCAAAAATTACCACTCACAATTAGGTGGGTCACATCATCATGGAAAAAATCAAAATGCTCCCACCCAGCAATATTGAATGAAGATTAAAGGGCATGGCTTTTCTGGGGTCCACCACGGATTCAGACCAGCACCCTTTCTTATAAGGAAGTCAGTCATATGTTTCCAAATAGGGTCATATTCACAGGACCAGAGTTAGGATCTGAACATATATTTTGGGGAGACAAAATTCAATCTACAACACTGGATTTTTTCCCCATAAGTATCCAATCTCTCTGTAAAGTCATTGTGCTGGTTTGAATCTGTTGTGTACACCAGAAAAGCCACATTCTTTAACCCTCATTCAATAATTGCTGGGTGGGATCTTTTTAACTTTTTCCATGGAAACGTGACCCATCCAATTCTGGGTGGTAACTTTTGCTTGGGTGATTTCCATTGGAGTGTGTCTCCACCCATTTCAAGGTAGGGGCCCTTTAAGAAGGAGCCATGTTTGAAAAAGCTTCAGAACCAACAGAGCCCACACAGCCAGAGACCTTTGGAGATTCATAAAGGAAACACCTCCCAGGAAATCCATTGAAGAAACCTGGAGAGAAAGTGAGCAGCCATCGCCATGTGTCTTTCCAGTTGAGAGAGAAATCTTGAACATCATCAGTCCTCTTGAATCAAATGATCTTTATCTGGATGTCTTAGATTGGACATTTTCACAACCTTGAAATAGTAAATTTGCAACTTAATGCAGTCCCTTTTTAAAAGCTGTTATGTTTCTGGTACATTGCATTCTGGCAGCTTAACAAACTAAAACAGTCATCAAAACAAATTTACCAGCATTGATAGGAGCACACTTATTTCACTCACATCTGCATTATGTAGCATTGCTAATTATTAATCAGCATCATCACATTCCTCTTGCTTATCTTAGTAGGTTTTCTTTCTTTCTTTCTTTCTTTTTTTTTTTTTTTTGAGATAGATTCCAATTAAACCAACCAGAGTTAAGTGGAGAACATTGGCTTAAAGTTTTGGAGAAGGGATAGTCTTGCTTTCTGGAAAAGAACAATAGAGCAAGTAGTCCCAAAAGCTGTTTTAGTTCTTCATTCCATCTTGGTTCCAAAACACAAGAGCAGGTTGGCATGAGAAAAAGCCAGCACTGAGGGAGCAGAGCTTGATGTCACTAGCATGAGCCCTAGATAAACCCTCACCTGAAGCTACACATTTTCTGGACACATCTGATATATGAGCCCCCAGACATTCCTTTTCTGGCTTAGGTAAATTTCAGTGGTGATTTTGATATTGCTGCTTGCTCCAAAAAATTCCTGACCAGTGCTGTCAGGATTAGTGAGCTGGTTTGAAACTTTTATGTACCCGAGGAAAGCCTTTAATTATGCTTGAATATTGTAGGGTAGGATTTTTTGATTGGATTGTTTCCATGGAGATGTGAAACACCCAGTTGTGGGTGGGACCTTTTTATTAGGTGTCATTCTTTGTCAAAATTTGTTTTGATGACTGTTTTAGTTTGTTAAGCTGCCAGAATGACACCTAATAAAAAGGTCCTTTTTATGACACCACCCATTCAAGGTGAGTCTTGATTAGTTTATTCCAGTCCTTTAAAGAGTAAACATTTTGGAGAAAGCTCAGAGTCAACAGAGATGCAGACATTTGGAGATGCTTGGAGTGCCAACAGAGAAAGCAGATATCTAGGCATAGATGTTTGGAAATGCAGAGTCCCACAAACATGCCATCAGATGTTAAGCAAGCCAGAACCAGAGTTGTGTCCTGGAGGAGCTAAGTGAAGGCCTACAGATGCTTAAAGAAGAAACCACTGGCATCAGAACCTGGAAGCAATGGAACCAGGAACAAGGACCAGCAGACATCAGCCATGTGCCTTTCCATGTGACTGTCATTGGTCTTTCTTGAGTCAAGGTATCTTACTCTGAGTGCCTTAGTTTGAACATTTTTATGGCCTTAGAACTATAAACTTGTAATTTGATAAATTGCCTTTTTTAAAGTTATTCCATTTCTGGCATATCGAATTCCAGCAGCATTTAGCAGACTAAAACAATCAGTTACATAATTTGTAGGGTCCTGTACAAAATCAAAATGCAGGGCCCTTGTTCATAAATTATTTAAAAAAATAAAGATAGTGACAGCAGAGCATTGAACGAAGAGTTCAATGCCTTGAAGCCATCTCAGTACCAAGCCCTTCTCAACACTGATCACTAATCCATGAAGCTGGTTCTGAAAACACTCACATAAATTTAAAGTCTAATTCAACAACTAGTACTTTGAGCCTGATATGTGTAGGTCCTTGTGCTCTGCAGATAAAAGAATTAAAATGTGTATTGACTGCAAGCAAATGATTGCAGGTAGGCAAGATACTGAGTTTACAAGAGGACAAACCAGTGAAATAATACCTAGAAGCAACTTCAGGGAAAAAGAATAATTTTTTCACAAAAAAAAACTTAGATCTGAGAGATAGGAGACTGTGTTAATTCAGTCATCTGATATGTTTTAACAAGAGATTAGACAAATTCACCTGCTTTCTAATGCAACCAGATTTTACCTTTTTTTAAGAGAAGCTTCCAAATCATAACCTGTGTTGTTCTGTTGCCTGAAGAGGCTTTAACTAATAATTTCTTAATTTACCACAAACTATATTCCATCATAAATATTAATAAGTTAATAAAAGCTTTTGTCATTTTAATTATAAGGCACTCATGCTTGTTTGCTAATTGTGGTGACTACACCTAGGTATACACACTTAAGCCTATTGGGTATACAAGTCCATAATTAATCCTGACAAAATATGTCAAAGGAAAAATGTCATTTCCCTTTGATTTTATATCACTTATTTATCTTTCAAAATATTTATTGTCAGTTTTAATATAGCAATACATATTCATGCTAAAAAATTGGCTATCACAGAAAATATTTCCAGTAACATGTAATTTGAATGTAACATTTTGGTTTGCTAAAGCTGACAAAATATACCAGAAAAGGGGTGTGTTTTTACAACGCGGATTTATTACTTCACAAGTTTACAATTAAATGGCTGCGGAAATGTCCAAATTAAGGTATCAACAGGATGGTATTTTCTCTGAAGACCTATTACCAGTGAGCTTGGGCTCTTCTGTCAGATAGCAAAGCACAGGGTAATGATGCTGGTCCTTCTCCCACAGGTGTCAATGCTTCCAGCTTTTGGTTTCAGTGGCTTCTTCTATCAACTTTTGTGGGTGAGTCCTAGTCACTCAGCTTCTCTGGGGTTTTTCCATGAGCATCTTTTAATTTCATCTCTTAGCTTCTCAAAGTGTGACCAGCAAAAAGACTAAGACCCACCTTGAATGAGGTGAGTCACATCTTAGTTGAAATAGCCTAATTAAATGGTCCCACCTACAATAAGTCTACATCACAGGAATCGATTAAAAGAACAGTATCTTTCAGGGGTATAAATAACTTCAAATCATCACAATAATCTTCTATGGAAATAGATTTTCCTGCATACATACCTCTGCAGTCTGCTATTTCCATTTAAGATTATGTCTTGAGTATTCTTCCAAAATACTTAAATGTTATTCAAATGCCTGACTTTAGTGGGTACATATTTTTCTTTTGTTATTTTATTCATTTACCATTTATTTAATATTATAGTTATACATTTAAGTTGCTGCTCATTCTTACTATTAGTAAATTACATTAATTAGGAAATCTTCGATTGTACATATTGTTGGTGTCTGTTCTTTGCTTAAAATAAAATCATCAAGATAGGATTACAATGTCAAAGAAGCCAAAGGAGTAGGATTAATGGCTCAAAATGCTTCTAATATTTGCAGGAAAAAATAATGCAAATTTACTCTTCAACATAGTATAAATTTATCTCGGCCTTGGAAAATAATATATAAATCCTTAACTCATACACTAAATCAAATTTCAGTTGGGTTGTTGAGACAGATGTAAAGAAGAAGGAGAGGAAGGGAGAGGGATGAAGAGGAGTTGGAAGAGGAGAAGGGGAAGCAGAAGGAGCAGAAGAGGAAGAAGAGAGAGAAGAACGTAATTGATCTAGTTGAAAGTTCAGCTAAATATGCATGTGACCAAGTACATATCTATATATTGCAATCTATAGATAAATGTGCTATAACAAATTAGAATTAACCATTTCTTTACTAAAAAAAAATCATAAATACAAATAAAAGGCAAATAACAAATTTGTTACTTGCAACATGTTTGGCAAATATATCCAGCATTTTATTAAAAAGTGTTCTTTCAAATAAATTATAATATAATTAATACCCCAATAGAAAAAATAAAAGCAAACAATCATGTGAACATGAATAAGCAATAATGAAAGAAGAAATAACCATATGAAAAATAAAATTGGTGATAACTTTAATTGATAATACCTAAGTATGTGTGCAGATTTGAAATCAGTAAAAAATAATCTTGGAGTACACATAAGTATATGTATAAAAAAGCCTAAGACAAAAAGAAAAAGAAGCCTTAGACAAAAAAATTTACCTAAGACAGAAGATTAAGTCATACACAACAGTTTATCCAAAATAATGCTGTGATTTATAATAATATAAACCCAGAGAAAGCTTAAATGCCTAGGAAATTGATTAAATTAATTATGAAATATCCATATAATCTTAAACAATATTATCATTAAAATAATTTTTATAAAATATATTTCAAGGCATGAGAAGGGATTTATAATAAGTTGTTAAGCAAAAGCACCTGTCATAGTCGGTTCATGTGTCAACTTGGCCAGGTGGTGATAACTGTTTGTCTGGTTGGGCAAGTACTGGCCTGTCTTTTGTTATGAGGATATTCATAGAATTAAATCATGATCACATTGGCTACATCCGCAGCTGATTCTATTTGTAATCAGCCAAGGGGAGTGTCTTCTTTAATGAATGATGCTTAATCTAATCACTGGAAACCTTTTAAGGAGGATTCAGAAGAGACAGGCTCTCTTCCTGCTTCAGCCAGTGAGCCTCTCCTGTGGAATTTGTCCAGACCCTCCATCGGAATCGTCAGCTTCACAGCTTACCCTACAGATTTTGGACTTAATGTTCCCACGGTTATGTGAGACAGTTTTATAAATTTTATATTTGCAAATATCTCCTGTTGATTCTGTTACTCTAGAGGATCCTAACTAATACAGTACCTTACAAGGCTCTCTAGATATATATATACAGCTTTACTTATGGCAAAATAAAGACTGCCATGTAATAAACCAAAATATTAGTGGTGGTTTTACTTCCCTTATGCTTTGCTGAACTTTCAGATTTTTTAAAAGAATGAGTATTACTCTAATCATTTTAAATGTTTCTGGTGTTTAATTTTAAATATATATATATATATATTTTAAATCACATCAAATAGTAAGATACACACTAACAGCTAAGAAGCACCCTCCCTAGTGAGGGAAGGGTGAGGAAAAAGTGATGCTAACATCAATTCACAGAGGTCTTTGTTTCTTGAACAGAGAGTATTTAGGATCAAAACCTGCAAGTTTATTCTTTGGTAAGGGAAGGGACAACAGTCACACTTCCACAATAAAAGGACAGCCTGATGTGTATAATGTGCTGCCTGCAATCATCTAGTGCAGTTGTATTACCAGTGAATCTATAGAATAAATGGAAGACTTTTCTAGCAAGTGCTTTTCCTACATTGCTCCTTTTTCAGCATTTAATATTTGACATTGCATCTTTCAGAGTGTGATTCTTTACTATGCACTTTTTTCTTCTTATTTTTAGGCAGAAATGCAAGTAGAAAAATTGATTAAGGGCAGCAAGACTGTTTGCTGATTGCTGCCTAGTAGCTGAGCTGTCGTTTAAAAATGGCATCTGAATAGGAATCTATGACATAGCTCCTCTAATATCCTTAATCAAATTCTTAGGAAGACTCAGAAAAAGAAAATTCAAAACAATACTGAATACTGAGTTTGACAATGAGATTACTTTCAAAATCTAAGTGGGATATTGACTAATTAGAAGCCCATCAAACTGAAATGGAAAACACAATGGTTGAGAACAGCTTGTTTTCTCTAATGCTTCAAGAGGAGTAAACCAGAAGCCTGAGGAATCATGAGGGAGAGGCCATATTTCTTCTTTCTACTACCTGTTCCACTGGATGAGAGATACAAGTCTTTACTGATGGGAACATCGTGAAGAGCAGCTCAGAGATTATACCTTGCAGGAGCTGCAGGATATTACGTTTCTAAGATTGGATGAGATTGGACTGTCAGAATGGTGCTGAAGCATTGGTTTAGGATGACTCTCACCCACATCAGACACAGAACAATGCCAGGTCTTTGGTCAATCAGTGTTTCACCAACAGCCCTTGGGTTTAAACCCCACATCTGTGTATATATTTTGACTCTCACCTCACGTGTTTCAACAGTGATGCCTGCTCTGGTCTGGAGCACTCTGGTCTGGTTTGAAAGGATGTATGTCCCCTAGAAAAGTCATGTTTTAATCTAAATCCCATTTCATAAAGGCAGAATAATCCCTATTCAATACTGTATGTTTGAAACTAATCAGATCATCTCCCTGGAGATGTGATTTAATCAAGAGTGGCTGTTAAGCTGGATTAGGTGATGACATGTCTCCAACCATTTGGGTGGGTCTTGATAAATTTCAATGCCAATAGGTTGTTCTGATCAATGAGATGGTATAATGTTCACAGAAGAGGTTCTTCAGCTGTTGAACAAGAAATGAATGGGACCCTGAATGAATGGAACCACTCTCCTTTCTCCAGCAATGACGGTTAATTTCATGTGCCAACTTGGATAAATTATGGTGTCCAGCTGTTTAGCAAGCACTGGTCTGAATGTTACTGTGAGGGATTTCCATGGCTATAAATCATTAGTCAGTTGATTGCATCTATGGCTGATTGCATCTACAATCAACAGAAGAGACTGTCTTTAGTAATAAGAGAAATCTCCTCTTCCAATCAGTTGAAAACCTTAAAAGGAGAATTGAAATTTCAGTAGTCAGAGAGAAGAATTTCTAGTTCTACTTCAAAGAGCCAGATTCTCCTAGGAATTTTCAATGGGGTTCCCAACTTGTGGTTTCTCTTGGAGAATTCAATATCACCTTTATCAAGTTTCCAGCCAGAGGCCTGCCCTATGGAATATGGACTTGACAATCCCCACAATAGTGTAAGGCAATTATTAAAATAAATATCTTCATATTTACATATATATATCATGGCAGTTCTGTTTCTTTGGATGACCTTGACACACCACCCACTGGTCCTTCACTTAGCCTCCCACTGGTGGAAATGTGTGGAAGGCAGGATATGGACAACATTGATTGATCACATTCTAGGAACGTAATGGTTCAAAGGAAGATATGGTTGGAAATACATGTTATCCTACATTTCCACCATGAAATTGTGAACAATGATTTAACATTACCAGAAAATGAATGATCACTCACATTTACCACCAAACTCTGGAAGAAACATGCATCTGTGTCATCATCAAGAAACTAGTAACATCCTTTAAGAGGAACCTTGGAAGAGAGTATTCATAGGCCATCTGATGAATGTGGTATCTTGAGTGATAGCATAATCAGCATTACATAAATGGTATTAAGGAAAAGCAGAGGCAAGAATAGTTATATTTTTTATAATATAATATATAAACAAACACAGTCTAAAGGGCTATGGTATTGTGAGTAATAACTGACTTGCTATTTTGTGCTTGTGATGTGACCAATAAAATTAGCTCCAAAAGTGCATTTGACAAGGAGAGATGATTTCTGGACGAGGTCAGGAAGAAATAATATTAGATACTATGAAGAATGTTCACCGCCTAGACAATAGACACGTGTAAGTACTTCTCCATTCATTATTCTGTCTTCTTCAATAAGTCATTACTCATACTCAGCTTGGCTGATGAATTTTGTAATTCAGTTTAAATCAAATTGTTTCCATAGACACAAGTTCCACCAAAATAATGTCCCTGTACCTTGCACTTTCTAAAGCCATTCCTGGCTTATGGGGCACTTACCACCATCTGATAGTCTTCTTACAGAATTTCTTTGAGATTTATATAAAACATAATTTTTAATAAAGCACCTAGAATAGGTCCTATCACATAATGTGGCGGTAATACATATGAATTCTCAACTTCCTTTTTAAAGGATCCTTTTATGAGTTGTGCATATAATCTGTCATGAGAAAATTTGAACATTCTGAGTATGAATTCAATTTATTCTGTGAATGAAAAAAGTGTGATGATGTTTTTAAACTAATAGGTCTGTTGTGTCAATTACAACCCACAAAATACTAAAGACAGTATTTTTATTTCAACATTTACTTAGAGTAAAATTCTAAAGGTTATGAGACTTGTCACACAAATATCTTTAAGACTTTAGGTCCACAAAGATACTGACATGAATCTGAGTTTTTCGGTTTGGGGCCTTAGTTGTCTCACTGCAAGCATAAGGATATTAGAATAGTTCCTGTTTAAAAACTCTAGATTTAAAACTTATGATTCAAGAATACTCTTAAGGCCCACAATCGCCAAGAATTCTTACCGCAAATTTATGTTCATCTCTCCTGAGCTTACACACTACTTCTTACTATATCTACTGTTTTTTTCATAACTAAGCAGTGAATATTTAAGAAAATAGTGAATGTTGTTAGGATCCAACATGCCAATTTTCATCAAATAAGAATGACACTGAATTTAAAAGGGGTGGGTGACAGTGGCACAGTGGCAGAATTCTCGCCTGCCATCCTAGAGACCTGGGTTCGATTACCAATGCCTACCCATGCAAAAAAAAAGATATTTAAGAATCAAAGAAACAGAAGATGTGAAATTATTACATGAGTTATGATCACTTTAGATATATTAACTAGAACTGCCTATGGCCTGTCAGAATAAAAGATTTTCCATTTTATTCTAGAAAATAATTTGGAAATTTATCTTTAATTTGAAGTTAAATTAAAATCTTTAGTTTGAAGTTAACTGGGAAAAATATTCTAATGTGCCAGGAAACTGAGGTTGAAAACGTAGAGGTATATAGTTTGGGAGATAAACATGGGTCTGAGAGAGAAAGAAAGGTACAAACAACCCATGTGGATATAGAGAAAGTTAGGATTATGGTAAGAAATTTGGTTGTTACTGGCATATATGTGCTCGTAAATTAGAAATATGTCTACCATTTGTTGTTTAGAAAGAAAACTTCACAAAATATCATTTATGTGAGTACCAGGCTTTCTCTCTAATGTATTTCAAATGATCAAGTAATAGAAATGAGTCAGGTTTCTAATAATAGGTGTTCAATTTCTGTATCTGTCTCCAAACATTGGCCCTACTAAGCCACTAAAAGGGCTTCACTGATCATTGCTTTGTGTACATTTATACATATATCTTAACTATGAGGGCTTTATGATCAGTAACCATATATTATTATTCTCTCATACATTCCCATTGTTTTTTGTTTGTCACGGAGATGAAAATATGAGTTTCACTGCCTTAGTCATAAATCAGGATTAGTTATGTCTGTGGTAGGAATCCTTCATGATGGTTCCCAATGAGTTTTGCTTGCAGTTATCCATGCTTCGACGTCGTCCCCTCCCTCAGGGAATAGGCCTGATCTGTGTAACCCATAAGGATGTTGCAGAAATGACAGAGTGTAACGTTAGAGGCCATAAAAGACACTGTGGCTTCTGCCTTGCTCTCTTCTTGCATCACTCATTCTGAGGGAAGGGAGCTGCCATGTTGTGAGAACACTTAAGCAGCCCCAGGGTAGAAGAAGCCCTCCTGTTAATGGCCCACATCAACTTGTCACCCCTGTGAGGAAGCTACCTTGGAAGCTGATCCTCCAGACCAGACAGGCTTCAGATGTCTGCAACTCCAGAAACATCTTGACTGCAATTTCTTGAGAGAAACTGTGCTAGTATGAAACTGTCATGAATCCCAGAAAAGCCATGTTCTTCTAATCTTGATTCAATACTATAGGGTAGGACCTTTTGATTAGATTGTTTCCATGAAGATGGGACACACCCAATTGTGGGTGGGATCTTTTGATTAGGTGGAGATGTGACTCTGCCCATTCCAAGTGGGTCCCGATTAGTTTACTGGAGTCCTTAAAAGAGCCAACACCAGGAAATTTTTAGGAGAAAGCTTAGGTGCAGACATTTGGAAATGCAGAAGCCCCAGGAGACACCAGGAGCTGAGAGAGCCAACAGAAGTTAGACAGGAAGTAGAGCCCAGCAGACATTGCCATGTACCTTTCCATGAGATGCTGAGCTGGGAGATGAAGCCCAGAGTTTTGCCCCAAAGCAGCCAAGTCATGATGCACAGATGCCTAAGAAGAAAGCCACTGGTATCAGAAGCTAAAGACAATCCAACTGGGAACAAAGACCAGCACATGCCATATGCCTTCCCATGTGACAAACATCAGCCTTTCTTCAGAGTCAAGGAATCTCTCTTTGGCTGCCTCAGTTTGGACATTTTTAAGGCCTTAACTAACTGTAAACTTGCATTTAATAAATCTCCTTTATAAAATCTAATCCATTTCTGGTATGTTGCATCCAGGCAGCTTTAGAAAGATAAAACAGACTCCAAGCCAGAAGCACCCAGCTAAGTCACTCATGAATTTCAAACTCACAGAACCTGTATATATATATTTTTTCTTTTAAATTGCTAAATTTTGAGGTTATTATTAACAGAGCAATAGATAAATAGCATAATGCTTAATATCCAACCTAGTAATTATGAAGTTTTAGATGGTTATCTGACATACCAATATAGAAGTACCTACTTTCCCACCATAAAAAAAGGTTGGAACTCTAGCTGTGGCTGGGTATAATCATGAGAAGCACCAGATTTAGGATGAGGCAAACACTGAATGGGAGAGTGAAGACATGGAAACTGTGACTTTGATGACATTGCTGAGCCATGGAATAAATCAAAGCTTAATACGGAATTTCTGGGTGTGTTAAACCATAGTGTATGCATCTAGCCTCCTCAAACTTACAGCAAAAACTCAAAACACAATATTTTAGGAATATATGTATACATTCATCTGTGATTTTGCTGTATGGTAAAATATTTTAAGGTATATCTACAGGCAAAAGTATGACATTTATTTATGTGTTCTATCTCCACCTTCCTTTCAGATACAGAAAGATTGAAACTACTTAAGAGAGGAGGGTGGGTCAGGGTAATCTGAGGGTCAGGAAGATTGATGCTTACAGGACTCTCTTGTCAAAGAAATCTGAAGATTTGAAAATAGGCAGCTCCTGGCTGCCCAGTTTACAACACTGTCACTCATGGGGAGGAGAGCTGTATTAGAAATCTCTAATGATCTTTAAACTCAGATTAGAAATAAGGTTGTCATTTTCTGTATGACTCAGGAGGCACAGCACAGAGCAGTCAATAGAACATTCCCCTGTGAGGTAGACGAGGCGGATTCGGGCTGCCTCTCCCTGTGTACCATCTACATGACCTGAGGCAAGCTCATTGTCACATCTGAGCTGAAATTATTTCAAAAATAACTTTTCTAGATGAAAGTTTGGAGCAAAGTCAGGTGATTTCTTAAGCTCTACTCCAGCTTCTCCCATGTGATGATTGTATCATTTTCTTTTCTGCCATTAACACAAAATAACCATTTTCAGTTTTCACCAAATTGCATGTATTTTAAGATGAGTAATTTAAAATGTATATGTATGGTGACCTCCTCTTGCCATTTTTTTGGAGAACATTCTTATTAAAAGCCTTTGATTATATAATTCTCTCCTATGCTAAAATTCTTTGAAGACAGGGTAAATGTCTTATTAATCTTTCTTTATATCTTTATGTGCCAGTTACTAAGGTATGGTCCTTCAATTTCAAACTAATCCTTCAATACTCTGCCTCGAGGTACTGAAGCTAGATCTCTACCCACCACATTACTCCTCTGCCAGCCTCTCTGTCAGCTCCTCAAATGGGTACTAGAGAGGATTGAGGGAAAGAAAGAACAAACTCCTTTCTGCCTCCTTGTTTCTTTCTGGTTTGCTCTACCTTTTAGACTCATCCTAGCAACATGTCTTCAACCCAGTAATGACGTTTATTTTATGTGCAACAATTGATTGCAGATCAGAAGTTTTCTCATTCCTGCAGAATCAGCCTATCTGAGCACCCCCTTCAAAGATGCTACTATCAGCTCAGCAGCTCCCTATCCTGAGAAGTCAGTATTTCAACTCCAAGTCCCATTTCCATATTTCTGTGCTTCAATAATTTCAACCTCTTCCCATGATTGCCTCACCCTAGACATACTAGCTGCTTCCTACATGTATACTTTAGTGTTCTTTCACTATACTTAATGTTCCACATTTGCCTTTTCAGTTCTGCAATACCTACTTTACAAGTCTACTTTAAATGGACTGTGTTAAAATTGCTCATGGTGGTTTCTGTCTATTGACTGGACACTAAGTGGTACATATCAGTACCTAAGTCTGTGCCTGGAATAAGAGGCATCTGCAAGTGTTCATTTCATGAATGATGTTCTACTACTACATTTTCAATAGAGTACATTATAGGTTTTATTTGACTGTGACTCGTATGCCCTTTCTACATAATAAACTTTACATTTTGCCATATAGAGCATTCAACCCCAAAACACATTTTCAATGTGCTATGTTTCACAAAACATCTTTGAAAAGTATTTGATGCTGACAATGTACATTTTTTTAATCACAAATTCTTGAAACACTGTATCCAGTTGACCCTGGGCAAGAGAACAGACACACTGTCATTTCATCATTCTTTATCTCTGAGTAGATGTAAGTTGGCATCTTAACCATCTTTTCATCTTGTGAACAAAATATTTTAAGTGTGACTGCATTTCTGTCAGTGCTCAAAACTGAGCAAGATTGAAGATAAAGTCTGTTCTTCCTGTTACCATCTGGAAACAACCACTAGGGAAGTGTAGACTAAACAGAAGCCAGCAGAGAAGCAAGTAAACATGCATGCCCGTAAAGGAAACTTCCAGAGCAGCATATGCAGACAGTTTTTTTAAATGCTACAGAAAAGATTCAAGCACATGGAAAAATAAGCAGATGTTGTCTAACCTGGCATCTAAAAACCTCAAAGATAGTTTTCTTTTATAGAGCATGAATAATGAAGAAACATTTTAGGCTCTGCCTCAACTTGTGGAAAAAATATCAGCACCATTGAGAGGGAGCAATCTCCAAGGAAACCTTAGTATAAGGTTTCTTTCTTTAATTCTCTTCCTTCCTTCCGTCCTTCTTTTCATCTCTTTCTTTTTTAAATGAGAAAATTTGGGCACATTTATTCCCACACTCCTCATCTATCCATCCCTATTTTAGCCTTTTCTTACATGAGATGCCCTGGCTCTTTCAGTTACAGAAAAATACATTCCAAGGAACTTTTCCCTTCATGGAATTTCTCTCAGTTCCACACAAGGGTCCTACTTCATTAGTATCAAAAAGTAATTTTTTCGAATATAACTTTGCCCAGTTACAACTCACCTTTTATTTCATGTGTATTTGCATTGTTTTTTTACTTGTAGACACCAGATTTTTTTCAAAACCCCATAAAGATATGTCAAGCCAGGGGCTGTGGGCTGTCTTTCAGTCTTACCATAAAAGAAATGCTAATAATTCATGAAAACTGAATCAGACCTTAGAGATTTCAATATATTTCCCATAAAATATGTCATTTTAATCTCATGACCCGTGAAAAGACAAGGTAGATAAATCATAGTATATTAGAACAGGAAGGAACCAGAGAAAATACCTAATAAAAGTCTCCATGACTGGATTTAGGGTATGAGTTGTTGGTTGCAAGTAACAAGTAACAGGAGATCCATTTAAAATGAATTAAAAGCTAAGAATTGAGCTATCACCTAGATAACTAGCTATCAGTCACCTATTACCTTTATCTAAAATATAACAAGAAATCTGGAAGTAATCTGTCAGCAACTAAGTAACCAACTAAGGTGGGTAAATTTCCAATGATGTCATCACAGAATAATTCTACATTTCTGCTCATCACACTTGCATGATAGACCTGCACCATAGAAATAGGAATATGGCTACAGCAGGCTCCAGGCATCTGGTTCTCACCCATCTGCAATCAAAGGCTAAAAGCAAAAAGTGTAAATCCTTTCCTCATGTTCCATGGTAATAGTAAGGAATCTTAGATAAATTCTCTTCCTTCCTCACTGGACACAATAGCATCACAAACCCATTATTAAGATAATTACCACTGAGGGGAAAGGAATTAGTATTACCATCTAAGAGAAATAAAGCTGAAGCTCTTTGTTGCCCAGAATCTAAGTAATACTAGGGTTTTATTTTCAAGGAAATTGGGAAGGAGAGTAACTGTCCTGTAGGTACGCAATAACACCAAATGCTTTAATGAAAACAAAACCTCATCTCCCGAAACCATGTTTATGTATTTATAAGCAATCTGTTAATATAATTTGTCTGTAATAATTCCCAAAGTTGAAATATTTCAAGAATGATTTTAAGATTAATTGTTCAAGGTGCGTAATATACTTTTTTTTTGGGGGGGGGAGGTCATGACAGGCACCAGGAATCAAACCTGGATCACTGGCATGGCAGGCAAGAATTCTGCCACTGACCTACTGTCATACCACCTCAAGGTGTGTATTTTCTCCAAGCATTTTCCCTCTAAATATGATTCACAGTTGTACAAACCCTGCTTGAACATTTCTAGAGATTGAGAAGCCTTTATTTTTGATAAACAACTCTAATTATTAAGCACATTCTCTTTATATGTTTCCCCATAAATCAAAGAAACAAATATGTTTAATGCCTTCTAGGTAACTCCTATAATTTCCAGCTGATAGTCTTTTCTTTGCCTTCTGAGAAAGCACAGGAAGAAACTAATTTCCTTCCATATGACTTTGCCCATTTGCAAGTGAGACCAGAAGAAATCAACTAACTTGATAAAGATCACATAACAATTGTTGGCAATGCTAAAATAACAAGTCCTCTGTCATGTGTGGTTTATCACCCTGCCTTTTTATGCACTGAAAAATATTCATTTTCCTCCAAGTATTCAACTAGTGCCTGTTGTATTATTCTTATCTTTCAAGGTTTCAAAAGCGACTGCATGATATTAAACAATTTGCAACCAAAA
>PVIY010049640.1:0-16624 GCA_004026745.1 Myrmecophaga tridactyla
CGCGAGGAAGGAAGGAAGCAAGGAAGGAAGGAAGGGGAAAAGAAAAGAGAGAAAGAAAGGAAATGAAGGAAGGAAGAGAAAGAGAGAGATAAAAAGAGAAAAAAGGAGAGAGAAAGAAAGAGAAAGTAAGAATGAGAAAGGAAAGGAAGGAAGGAAGGAAGGAAGGAAGGAAGGAAGGAAGGAAGGAAGGAAGGAAGGAAGGAAGGAAGGAAGGAAGGAAGGAAGGAGGAAGGAAAGAAAGAAAGTGAAAAAGAAAGCTACTTTCCTATGGAGCGAAGGACCGGGAGGATTTTCCCACTAAACCTTGTCTGTCCTTGAGGACACTGCCCAGCACTCTGGCTTGCCTCAGGCATGTCCAGGGACTCCAAAGAAGGCTTCAGGCGAAGGGTCTCAGGCTCTGGTCATTGGAAACCATTGGACCAGCGTGAGCTACAAAACACTATACAGATGATATTACTAATCAATGAGCAAATAAGGACAATTCAATAAATGGTGCTGGAACCACTGGATTCCATATGGGAAAAAAATGAAAACCATATGAATACACACATAATTCCAGATGGATTAAAGTTAAATGGTAGAAAGCAAAACTTTAGTCTTTTTGGAAGAAAATATAGGAAAAATATCTTTCTGACCTTGAGTCCAGCAGAACTATTTCAAAAGGACACAAAAATATTAACCATTAAAGATAATGCATTACAGTTAAGAATTTCTGTTTATTAGAAGAATCCATAAATAACATGAGAAGGGAAAGATTGGTCCTGGAAGTAGAGCTTTGCAAAATGCCTATCAAACAAAGGATGCAAAGGATTAGTATTCAGAGCATATATAGATGTAACTGCAAATGTATAGAAAAGACAAGGAATCCATTAGAAAAAAAAAGCAAGAGTTATTTGATTAAAGACAAGTATAAACATGGACCCCAAACACTTGCAATGATGATGAGTCTCTTTCTTTGTCAGGGAAATGTAAATTAAGACCACACTAATAACACTATCATTATTCTCATCCAATTGGCAAAAGTTTGAACATCCTAAAAATTGGCATGTTAATATTCCACCATTGGAAAAAACATGGATCTACAGGAAATACTTAGAGAGCGATTGCCAATGTGTAAATTAATGCAACCAAAAATAGTTTGGGAAACTATTTTGCGTACTCTTATCAGCTATAATCACTTCGCTTAGACTCAGCCATTTTTTCTCCTGAATTAACATCCTAGGAGAAGGCTAGAAACACACACGCCTAAATGTTCACGCAGCATCTGTTGGTAATAGCCAACCCCGAAGGAAATTCAAACTTCCATCAATCAGAACATGTAGAAATACACTATGGTTCACTCACTCAGTGGGGCATTTGTACCAGGAAAAAAAATAAGAAAAAGAATGATATATACAGACATGTGCAACAATGAAAAACTGATGTAACTCAAAACTGAGTGAAAAAGGAAGTCCAAGAAGCTATCATAAAGGATGATACTTTTTTAAGTTTCAAAACTAGATGTTATATATTTATGATATGTATGATATGTATCTATTTAATATTATACACACACTGCTGTACATATTTAGACTCACAAGCATATGTATTAATAAAATTTTAACAGAACGGGAGTTCTAAAATAAACTCTAAATTCAGAATAGTTAACACCAAAAGGAAGTAAAGGTTGCAATAAGGAATGAAGGCAAGGTATTGTTAATGATGTAATTCTTATTTTAGACAGTGGGTATTTTGACATTCATTATGTTTTTATGCTTTACATATTTTTATGTATCAAATATGGCATTTACAATGTAAGAAAGAGTTATTTGTAAAGGCATTGATAGCTCTTATTCTTTCAAATTTTTTTTTTGGTTTGAACCTCTGATGAAGTTCATTGGTGTTTATCAAATTTTGCCCATATTAGATAGACTCTAAAAAATTGTCCTTCTATTGCTATTTTATTTATTCTGAGTCAGTTATCAGTGTGGATGTCAATAGAATATTTCTGTAGAATAATGCATTTTTTATTACCAAATCTTTAATGTTTTTAGGATAAATGTGCTGAAATGTAAAGTAATTGAATTTTCTAAATAATATTGATACTTCTTTTAGTCTCCAGTGTCTTGGAGCAGCTAGAAGTAAAAACCTAAAATGGTGGAACTGTAACCATACCAAACTCTGAAATCTGTTCTACAATGAATTGTTGGGGTATGTTTTGAAATTTATTGTTTATTGTTTTTTTTTATATATATGTTATTTTTCACAAAAATAAAAGAAAAAATCTGAGCTGGCATTTGGCACATAGTGATATTGTTGAATTCATTGAAAGGCAGGATTGCATTTGACATGAAGTTTGGCATCAAGAGGGAGGTTTGCTCTCTTGAAAGCTGACCCATGCATTATATCTGGGCCAAAATGAAGTCTGACTCCTTTCTTTGGCTTCCCTCAACAATTCAGTATTCCAGATAAGTTGTTACAAAGAAAGCTCCTTCCATCCCCCTCCAAATTTTCTGGCTAGCAGACAAGAGGTTTTCTACTTTCCAAATATTCCCCAGGAGTGAGAGATAAATAGATAAATGAGAGGTGATAGATAAAGGGAGAGAAAGAGAGAGTATTAGAGAACTAGAGAGAGATTGGATGGACGGACGGATGGATGGATAGATAGGTAGGTAGGTAGGTAGATAGATAGATGGATGGATGGATGGATACATAGATAGATAGATAGATAGATAGATAGATAGATAGATAGATAGATAGATAGATAGATAGATAGATAGATAGATAGATAGATGGATGGATGATAGGTAGATAGAAAAAGTAAAAGGGGGGATGGATAAATGATATGTAGATTGATAGATAAGAAGAACTAGAGGAAGAAGTGGAAGTAGAGATGAGAGAGAGATCGAAATAGAGATAGAAATAGAGATGGAGTAGAAATAAATAGAGATATACATATCTATCCATGTAGGCAAACATGTACTTAAAAAGCCCAGGTAATTGCTGTTGCTTGTCAGTGCTAAGCAGGCTCCTTTTTTCTTCTTTGGTGAATGTGGCAGTTAGATTCAGGTGTCAGCTTGGCCAGGTGAAGGCACCTAGTTCTGTTGCTGTGGACATGAGCCAATGGTACGTGAACTCATCTGTGGCTGATCACATCTGCAGTCGGCTAGGAGGCATGCCTGCTGCAATGAATGTTGTTTGACTTAACTGACTGGTGTTCAAACAAGAGAGTGCAATGTAGCACAGCCCAAGCAGCTTGGCATACCTCATCTCAGCACTCGCAGCTCAGCCCAGGCCTTTGGAGATGCAGAAAGGAATCACCCCGGAGAAAGTTATTGGAACCCAGAGGCTTGGAGAGAAGGCCAGAAGCCACGACCCTGAGCCATGTAAGAAAGAACCTCAGATGAAAGTTAGCTGCCTTTCCTCTGAAAAACTAATGAAATAAATCCCCTTTTATTAAAAGCCAATCCGTCTCTGGTGTGTTGCATTCCGGCAGTTAGCAAACTAGAACAGTGAGGTAGTCGTAGACTATAATATGAAGAGAAGAATGAAACCTGGATGGGAATTTAAGAGATAAGGCTGAGAGAGGCCAAACATGTGTAACTGGAGGTGACTCACCTTTTCCCCATTAATTTCCTACAACAAAACACCCTCATTATTAATATTGAAAGTATTATTCTGCGTATCAATACCTTTAAGGTCTTTCAATTCAACCTTAATCACGCAAACTGGAGTGAGCCTTCGTGATCTGAATCTCACAACCAGCAGGCTAATGGAATTGGTTTCTGAGAGAGGGCAGGCAGCAGACTCAAGGAGTTGACCATGATGGAACTGAATCCTGACAGAGATGAGTGGGCACCTGGAAGAGATGAAGTGTTCATGCGTCCATCTGTGAGGACGTGCGTCAGAGATAGTCTGGGAGCCTTAGAGCACCAGCTGGAAATGACATGACCATGTGGGTGCTGGACAATGGGGAGGCAAAGAGCAGGCTCTGGGGAAGCAGGAACAAAAGGGCATTTGTAGCAAGCACCACAGATGGAAAGTATGTGGTTTGAATGGTGCTTGTTGGGCCAGGGACAGAGAAGGCTGCAAATGATCAGGCAGGTGGTTATGAAGAGAATGTGGCCATCAGTGGAGAGAACATACCCCACCCAAGCGTTCATCACCCCCTGGTCAAAAGGGAATCCACAAGAACAACAGAAGCTTCTATAAATTGGCTTTCCAGGTTTATGTTGCATGAATCAGATGTGTTGTTTTAATGGCATCAACAATGTGGCTAAATTAACCAGATCTGATGGTTTCAGAGTGAAAATTAATATGATAGTCTGAATATAATGAATGGATAAAATAAATCACTTAAATATATTTTAAATCGTATGTATGTATTATATATACACATCCACATATTTACATGTTCACACATGCACACCTATGCACATAGACGTAATCATTTGTTTCTTCGCCATCTGTATTTCCTAGAGCTGCCACAACGAAGTACCACAAAGCAGGTGGTTTAAAATGTGTTATCACACAGTTTCAGAGGCTAGAAATCCAAAATAAAAGTATCAGCAGGACCACATTCCTTCTGAAGTTTCTTGGGGAGAATCCTTCCTTATTTCCTCCAGCTTCTGGTGGCAATCCTTGGTGTTCCTTAGCTGGTGGTTGCATCCTTCAGTCTCTGCCACTGTCTTCACATGGCCTTCTCCCCTGTCTTTCAATCCTGGATCTTCGCAAGGCCTTCTTATGAGAACTCCTGTCACTGGACTAAGGACACACCCTAATTCATTATGACCTCATCTTAACTTGACTACATCTACAAAGACCTGATTTCCAAATAAGGTCATATTCATAGTTCCAGAAGGGTTAGGACTTGAACACAACCTTTTGAGGGATACCATTTAACCCATAACATATAATGTTAAGGAAATTAATAGATGTCAAATCACTAACATCCCTCAGAATAATCTGGAAAATATTACAGCCCTAGGAGGGGGGGTTTGTAGGTATCATCAAACCATGTAGGCAAACATGAATGAGGGGCAAAGAAAAGGGAAATGGAGAGCAGAAATCTCACACTGAGCAGTCTATGTTTCTGAAGACCAAGTGAGGAGTCCATGAGAACTAGACTTGGTCACTGTTTTAGTTTGCTAGCTGCCGGAATGCAACACACCAGAGATGGATTGGCTTTTAATAAAAGGGGATTTATTTTGTTGGTTCTTCAGAGGAAAGGCAGCTAACTTTCCACTGAGGTTCTTTCTTACATGGAAGACACAGGATGGTCTCTGCTGGTCTTCTCTCCAGGCCCCTGGGTTCCAAAAACTTTCCCCGGGGTGACTTCTTTCTCCATCTCCAAAGGCCTGGGCTGAGCTGCAAGTGCTGAGATGAGAAATGCCGAGCTGCTTAGGCTGTGCTACCTTGTGTTCTCTCATTTAAGCACCAGCCAATTAAGCCAAACAACACTCATTGCAGCAGACACGCCTCCTAGCTGACTGCAGATGTAGTCGGCAACAGATGAGGTTCACGTACCGTTGGCTTATGTCCGCAGCAACAAGACTAGGTATGCTCACCTGGCCAAGTTGACAACTGAATCTAACTAACACAGTCACCTTTACCTGTGCAGCAGGTAGAGAGACATTTCTGCATTGCTGTTAGTGACTGAAAGATGGACAATATCGCACACTTAACTTGACATTTTCTCCACATTGAAGCTCATTTGCTTGTTTCTAACTCTCAGTGCCCAGTTATTATCTCATCCCTGTCCTCAAATATAATGTGCCACCTACCCAGGGAGATAAGCAACTTGTTTATGAAATGTCTCCTAGCCTGAGGGAAGTGAATGGAGAATATGAGTGACTTTCCAGCTTTCCCTTCCACATACTGATTTCCGTCTCTGTGAATCTGCTCTTCTAGGGGCCACGTGGCCAGTGCTTCTTGGATCAGTCCTTATTAGGGGTTGGATTGTGCCTTTCCAAAGATATGCTGAAATCCTAACCACTGGTCTCATGAATGTGGTCTTATTTGGAAATAAGGTCTTTGAAGATGGGGTTGGTTAACATGAGACTAATTAGGGTGGACTTTGACCTAACAGGACTTATAAGAAAAAGAGAAGAAACCTAAAGACACAGACACAGAGGGAAGATGGCCATGTGAAATGGAGGCAGAAACTGAAGGGGTGCATCTGCAAGCCAAGGAATGCCAAGAATTTAGAAAACACCAGAATCTGAAAGAGGCAAGGAAAGAGTCTCTCTATAGGTTTCAGAAGAAGTGTGTCCTTGATTTCAGACTTCTGGCCTCCAAAATGGTAAGATATTTCTGTTGCTTTAAGCCACCTGGCATTTTGTTATAGCAGTCTCAGGAAACGAAGACAGACCTATTAGAAATACTCTTTCCAGCTTTACCCATAGGGAGAAAGAAAAGAAAAGTCTGAAGTTGCTCCTAGAAGAGAAAGGGAGAATGGGTTGGAGGAAAAAGGGAGGTATGCTGGCTTGAAACTCTTATGTACCCCCAGAAAAGCCATGCTATTTTAATCCAATCTTGTGGGAGTAAACTATTGTGGGTGGGAGCTTCTGGTCAGGATGTTTCTATGCAGAGGTGACCCAGCCCATTCAAGGTAGGTTTTAATCCACTTACTGGAGTCCTTTAAAGGAGAGACATTTTGGAGAGAGTATGAACTGCACCAGCACCCAATGAGGATAAGTAACTCCACATTTTTTCCTTTGAATTTAAATGATCAGTGCTTTCATTTCAGATTAAAAAATTACTTTTAAGACAGAAAAGAAACCTAATGCTTTGCTGTTCTGGCTCTACATACTCAACATGCTAGAATCGCAACTCAAAGAGAAATGCCATTAAGAGAATACTTAGAAAAGAAGTGGAAATCCTAAACTACCCTCAAATTATTTCCAATAGAGAGAGAACACAGAAAAACAACCCAACTAACAAACTGGACCTATGCCACACCAGCTGGAGTTACCCAACCCCATATGTAACTCAAATGGATAAACTGAGTGAGTTGTGGAAAAGTCAAACCATTGATTCCAAAACATTCTTAGCAATATTACCGGTTGAAAATGAAGGATATGCATTGTATTAGCTCTCTAGGGAAGCAGAACCAAAAGGAGATAAAGTGTCTCATGTAAGTGTGAAGATGCACGGGTCCAAACTCCATAGGGCATACTGTCAGCTGGAAACAATGATGAAGGTCTTCAGTGAATTCCCCAGGAGAGGCTGGCCGGCTGAAGTTGAGATGAAAGTTCTCTCTTCTGACTGCTGACATCGTCTCCTCTCCCTTAAAATGGTTCAGCTGCTTGGATTAAATGCAACTGATTGGGTTTGCTCCATGAAGAAGACAATCCCCTTAATGAATCATAGATATAATGAACCATAGATGAAATTGACTGACTGATGATTTAAGCCCACAAAATGTCCTCAGAAGAATGATTAGGCCAGTCCTTGCTTGACCAGACAACTGGACTTCATCACCTGGCTTAACCACCACCTGGCTAAGTTGACACATGAACCTAACCATCATACACATTTAAAAAAACATCAATGCTCACCAATAATGGAACTGATAGGAATCTATCATTGGATCCACAATCTCTGATTTTCCCATAATGAGTTATTTTTACTGCAAATAAAACTAGAGGTAACATATATAGTTCAATTTCGAGCAGTAATCTAACCTCCTCAGTTATCAGAATGTTTCAGGCAAGAAAATGAGTTGCTAATTTGCAGCTCACCAGAGTAGCTAGTATAGACAGGTATAGATTTAATGTCTTCAAATGTGCTAAAAGGAAATGGAAATTTTAAGAACAAATGAAGAACTTTGTAAAGCATCCTCACTTTAAATGGAAATGGAATTTGTTTTGAAGACAATAATGGCCATTTGAAATTGGACATTAAATTAAAGACTCAGGAGTTGTTGTACTCCATTGAGCTCAGAGTTAGTAATGGGATCTGTTATTTCATCTTTTCCTTAACTTCACAGGGAGATGATTAGATTATCAATTAACCCACAAACTTCATAGAGAGATGTTAGTCTGGTAAATATAGACTCAGATCCATTCAGGATGCTTATAAAACATATTTCATAGCCAGAAGTAATTGAAAACATCCATATTGTGTGTTCATGGTCTATTTCTCAGATACCAGTATATACATCTGTGAAAAGTAAAATGGAGATTTCAATATATATATCTACAAAAGTGTTTCTACATTGTAGACCAATCCACTTTATTTTTATTTATTTATTTTTTTAACATGGGCAGGCACCGGGAATCGAACCCGGGTCCTCTGGTATGGCAGGCAAGCATTCTTGCCTGCTGAGCCAATCCACTTTATTGACAACAGAATTTAATTATTCTCTTTTAAATCTGAAATATCCAGGAAATGGTGTAATTCAATCTCAAGTATTGCGGCACAAAGAAAGGTGAAGTACGTGGACGGTCTGTGATCATGTGAGATACTGATAATGTGCTATTACATATGATCAAGCCATTTCCATTCCTTAGGAGCAATTTTCTTTTTTAAAGTAGAAAGTTATTGTTTTTCAAACCTCGGAAAGATGTTTTCCCCATTCTTATTCCAATAATATTGACAGGAGATATAGGGATCGTACTAGCCTTATACAAAAAGTGAGCAAATGGGAAGCATTATATCAAGTCAAAAGGCAATGTTAGGGAGGTGGAGCTTCAAAGAAAGAGAATTTGAATCTCCTGTCTTCTAGGAACTCTGTACCCAAGACTGACCTCAAGTCCAGGATGGCTGCCTCAAATTCATTTCTAACAGACGATAGGGAATATCACTGAAACCAAATGGATTTCAAGATCTAAGAACTGAGAGAATGTCACTCTGGGGAATTACTGCATGAGCGTTCCCTTTGCATGTGGATCAGTTATATAAGTGAGCACGAACTGGAATTTCCATGATGTTTGAAGCTCAATAGTTTGAAACTAACCAGTGCAAGCTTCCGGCAGATGTTCTGGCTGATTTTTGACAAGTTACGCAAGAAAGAAGATTAAAATTCGCCAAAGGATTTCTAGAAAGAGAAGAAAACAAACGCACACAACTCTGTTGATTCTTCACAATCAACTGCACATCTCCTAGAAAAAGTTCTGGTGTCTTGGTACCCCTGACTGAAATAATTGTCCATAAGGACATATTTCAGGATAGAGTCACCCCATTGATTTTAATTAATTTAAATTAATCAAGCACTTTTTGAGCACCTAGCTTGCCAACTTGCATCCAATCTCCATTTATTTGGCACTTTTTTATTGACGGTAACTTCTGTTCTCTGTGAGGTCATGTGGTGCAAGGAAGTGATTTTGGCCAAATGTTGGGTGGCCAAAGCTAATCATGGGTGGCTCCTTTCGCACGTAATCTATGAGTTAATCACAGGCACAGAACACAACTTGATCCAAAAAGCAATGAGATTAGGGCTTCTAGGTGTCTTGAAAAGAGACGCAAGGTATGAGACACCTTTTTCTTGTTTGCAAATCTGGTTTCTGTGTTGAGCCCATGAGGGAAGCCTATAGAAAAACTCAATACCAGGAGAAGGGCAGAATCTGGATATCTCATGCCTAGAACTCCTCGTGATGCGCAGTGACTTATTTGCTTTCTGTGTAAACCTGTTAGGTTGATTTTTGTGTTAGCCACAGCTAAAACTGATGGAAGGAATCTAAATCATTCCAAATACAAAGCTCATTTGTGCAGAACTTCCAGGCTGGAAGGCGATATCGGCACATACAATACTGAACACTAATTGGCTCACCCAGAGACGTTTCTCAGTCATGTTTTTATTTTAAAAAGAAATAGCTTTCATTTCAATGGAAAGAAAAATAACCGAACCAAAACTCAAATGTCACAAGTGTTATATCTATGGATATTATTTCATAAACAATTCTGCTAAGGGAAGTACAAATAATCTAAAAATATCATATCATATATCTTATGTAATTAGGTTTTAAAGAGCAAAATATAGTTTATTTCTTTAATAAAAAATATAATGCCATTCTGGTGTATCAATAACCACATAGGCACTGTATTAAAACAAACCAAAAACAAAATAATCAAACAACAGCAATAGAACAATTTAAAGGCTGACCCAATCTTCCAAATGATACTTTATGGAAAATGATCATATTTAGTTAAGTGGAAAATCAGTCTAAAGGGAAAATAAAACTACACTCACCATGTGGAAAGCCTTTTACATGAAAGTTGCTATTGTACCAGAGAGATTTTAATAAATTCACAAAGGATTTTCCTCTCCTTGAAGATTTCCTGGCTAATGAAAAATTGTCTTTGTTTTGTTTTGAGTTGTTTCCCTGAAAGTATTGTTTGTCACATGTGATTGTGTGAAAGATGTTTTCTTTTAATGGAAAAAGTCATTCCACATTTTGGTTTGCTTCACATTAGGACCTAACTTGAAGTACAAGCAGTTTTTTCCAAAGGTCATTTTCCTTTTATTAAAGGAGCACAAGCCTTCCTGTTCTCAGTAAGAGCTTCCGAAAATGACACTTACATCAAGATATGTACATTTTTTCTGACAACATGCTTCTTGGAACCCTTTCATTTTCTGCTCCAATTGGATTCAAGTGCATTTTTGGATCCTGTCTCTCCTTCCTTCTTGGGCTGGAATACACTTTGACTATTTGATTTTCGTTTTGTCTTTTTTTTTTTTTTAAATGAGGCTTGAAATGTAAAAAAAAAATGACTCTTTATATATCAAAATGTCTCCTTTTTCACATCATTTCACAATCTTGGCCAGGTTTGGAATTCTCAGTAGAAAAAACCATAATGCCAGAGAAATTGAAGGCATCCTTCCATTTGTCTCCCAGCATCCACTATTGCTGATGAGAAATTTAATGCCATCTATTTCTTGTTTCAATTCAGTTCACTTGATTTTTCTCTTTATCCCTTGGAGGAAATGGATCTCCATTTGTGCCTTGTATCAGTCAGTTTTTGCTGTGTAACAAGCCACTCTAGACGTCAATGGCTTGAAACAGCAAAAGTGTTTAGCACATGGTTCTGTGAGTGATAGTTTGGGCACATCAGCTGGGCTCGTTTACACATCTGTGGTCAGCAGGGGTCAGCTGGGTAGCTCTGCTCATGGCAGTTAGCTGGATGTTGACTGCATCAATGGGGACCACTTGTCTCCCATCATATGGCAAGCTGCCTTGCACATCTTCACAAGGTTCTTGGATTCCAAAAGCAGGGAGAAAGGAAACCACAAGTCTCAAGAGCAGCCTCATTCTATGGTGGGGAAATGGACTCCACTCCTGGTTGGAAGGAACCATTAGAATTCTGGCACTTTCCACCAACTATCAGCCCATCTTTCTTGTAGTTATTTTTTTCTTATTACTTAGGAGCACCTCTTGATTTGAAGCTGCAAGTGGATTGTTTTCTAACCCTGGCAAATATAGAGTTACTATTTCTTCATTTATGTTTCCAATTATTGTTTCTTTCCTGTATACTTTGAAATTCATGAGATAGTGAGTCTTTTGGACTTTGCTCAGGATTTCTCAACCTTGACAGTAATTACCGTTGGAACTGGATACTTTGTTGCAAGAGCTGTCTTGTGCATTGTGGGATGCTTAACAGTATTGCTGGCCTCCACCCCTTCTCCAGCCTCCCCTCCAACCCCACTCCTACACCCCACCCCTGGCCATGGCAACTTAAAATACCTACAGATTGTGCCAAATGTCCCTTGTAATGAGGATGCAGAACCTCCCCCAGCTAAAACCCCCCGATTTAGAATTCTTGAGAGTTCTCTTGTATTTTCTATGCATTTTGTTCACCATCATAGGAAACGTCTTTGATTTATCTCCCTAATGTATCATTAAATCAGCTATATTCAAATTCCATTCTAAAATTCAGCTCATCAACTGACTTCTTTTTTGAAACTTCAGCATCAGCAATTGTACTTTTAATTTCTGAGAATCCCTGCCACATTCCAATAGCTCTTTTTTAATTTCAGCCTGTTCTTGTTTTACGTAATTATGTCTTCTCAGTTGCCTTTGGAGCACTGACTCAATTTTTAAGTGTTTTTTTTTTTTTTTTTTTTGCATGACTTCCATTTCTTCCAGGTATAACTACCCTGTTTGTCCATCTTAACATTTGTTCCTCATACTGTTAATTTTCCTCAATCAATCATTGACTGGCCTCTCACTTTACTACATTACTTAAAACACCCTACATCTTGGGCTTCCTCTGAAATTCTACAAAGCTGGTCTCAAAGAAGCATCCTATAAGTTATCATAGCCTATCAAACTCTGACTTTCCCATGGGTTAAGGATGGAAATCAGTTGGCCAACTCTGCACCAGCTCAACAACCAAAACTAAGATGATTTTTCTTTGGGATGCAATCTTTCATAGATCCCAGTACTACTTAGAATTGACACTCCTTTGTCTTCCATACCCACTGAGATGGTCAAAATCTATCCTGGACACTTGCTTTCCCATTGTCTTAATTCCCATCATAGGAGTTCTCCCCAGGCTGGTTTCTCCTTCCTTTAGAAAGAGCTTTTACCAGCAGCAAATAAACAATCAGCTGCTCTGCAAACATGAGGCACAGGCCAATGGACCCAGCTGTTCAGAAAAATAATACTGTAACTTATTATGCAATGGATCACTTCAGAAGCCAATCCTCATTTTTGTATCTCTGTAAAATTTCGATTTTGAAGATTCTTTTAGGAATGCCTACTGGCTTCCTAACAGTATGGACATTTTTAAGCAATGTGTTGTGCCCAGTCCAATGGTTGCTTGCCTTTCCCTTGCTTGTCCCCCTCTAATCCATTTTCTTGTCAATCTCCCAAGAAACTTTTCTATCCCCAGTAAAGCAGAGGCTGGAGAAAACCCCAGAGCTATCCAGCTCCAGGTCTGATCCAGCCTTTGGCCAATGGCCCCTCATATCAAACAAAGCTCACCAGGCAATATCCCCTGGACATGGTGATTTCATTTGTCCTGCTCATACCCACGGGGGTGGGTTCCATCTCCCTGAATAAGCAAATAGCTTTGCTCATGGTCCTTTCAGTAACAGAGCTTCTTTCCTACAAAATGACTCCTTTTCAAATTTCTTTCTTCCCAAATGGTAAAGTCTTTTGCCACATGACTGTATCAACCTCTTGCTTTTAGATGCAATAATACAAATTCAATGACATCAAATAAGACATTTAAAACTTAAAGATTAAAACTATATTAGAGTGGACACTTCCTGCCCAATGAATAGGAATTCATAACCAGTACATTAGCAGTGTTTGCCCTTTTATGGAATGATTGTACATTGGAGAGAATAAATGCTGGCTTTCAAACAGATAAGACATTTTGAAACTGCCCCCCAAAAGTCATGAACATGGTGCAAATTTCGTTCCATGAATGTGACCATTTTTTAATCTCTCTGTCACACCTCTAGTGGAGTCCCTAGTATGCTGTGCATAAAAGTTAATTTAATTACGATGTAATGTCAGTTAAAGGAGTGAAAATAATTCTAGAAAATTGAACGACATCTGATAAACATCTGACGTGAGGAAAACGCTGCTCCTTTGTTTTTCTTTCCATCTCCGATGAGCAGGTCAAAATTCACGGACCATTGGTAAGAAAAGGAGAGGCTGGAAGGAAGCTGCTAGTTTAAACACAGTATGAAGTCTTGAGCCTGGTTTTGGGGTGGAAAACGAGGTGGATTTTGGATGTTGATGACCGGCATTAGACCTTCTTATCACGGAAGTCCCAGCTCAGGTTGTGTGGTTGCCGTAAGATTTTGCTAGCCTCTGTGTCAGCTCTCCTTTCCAAACCTCTAATTTCCAATATATGAATATTTTTAGATTCTTTCCTTAGGTCGATTTCAAGAATCTTGAAGACTTAGATGACACCGTATGCCTCTTAGCCTACAGGATGCCAAAAACAGTGGCTGCTTAACCAACAGTTAAACCCAGGATTTGCAGACTTTTCAAGGTCCCATGGTAAATATCTTCAGCTTCTCAAATAAGGGACTGTCACAAGAACTCACCTCTGCCATTGCTGCATGAAAGCAATCCAATGCAATAGGGGAATGCATCAGCAAAGCTGTGTTCCGATAAAACTTTGCGTGTCACAGAAGAGTCTTCTTTCAACTTTCAAAAATGCTTAAAAATAAAAATACCATTCTTAGCTCATGGATTGTGATGGTTTGAAGCAGTATATTCCCCACAAAAGATTACATTCTTAAATCTAATTCATTCTTGTGGATGGGACCTTTTGATGAAGTGATTTCAATTGAGACATGCTCTAGGTGGGTTTTAATCCTATTACTGGAATCCTTTATAAGAGATGAAATTCAGAGAAGCTCAGAGAGAAAAACAAAGCACAAAAAGCAGAGAAGCGGAGAGAGAGAAGCAGCCAGAAGCTGAAAGCAACAAAACCTGGGAGAGAAGGACAAGCAGACACTAGCCATGTACCTTCCCTTGTGACAGAACTGTGCCAGATTGCTGGAAGCCAGTCTTTGGAAACAAAGCATCACCTATTGATGCCCTGATTTGATCATTTTCACAGCCTCGGAACCATCAATGTGTAAGTAAGAAATCCCCATTGTAAAAGCCAACCCATTTTTGGTATACTGCGTTTTGTCAGCTTCAGCAAACTAAAACATGTGCCATACTAAAGCAGGCAGCTTGTCTGATTAGACCGATGAGACACAGTCCACCAACCAGCGTTAGAACCTGATGAAGATTTCAACACTTAAGAGTCACTCAAAACCTCAGAAGATTAACGAAATCAGTGGAGCTTCAGTTTTCTTTTAAATCACACTATGACTTTGGGAGAAGTATTTACTATACTTTCCCCTTTCCTTAAATTGTAATAAAGTGCCATCCTATTTGGGGTGAATAGAAATTGTTCCAAACCAATGTTACCTCTTTAGATACACTTTAAAATAAAATTGTTGTACAGGTGTGTTCACGGAAAATTCCATAATCCATTTTACATGCTGAAATGTTGCACTGATTACTTCAGAGGACTCAACAGGCTTAGGCCAAAAAGTAACATTTTTCCTTTCACTTGAAGAATAAGCAATCACTATAAAGGACTAACTTAGCACCTGTGCCTCAATTTAATCATGAGTAACCCCTCTATCTGAAGTCAGAGGCTTTACCAGAACTCTAATAAATTCTTCATTTAAAAATACAGCTACCGAAATCCCCAAGGATATCCTTTCAGCACCATATACTTTTATAAGTTTACAGCGTAACAAGAAGCCTTTGTTGTAGTGGAAACTCAGACGCCACTAAAAATACAAAAGATAGCGTTCCTCTAGAAACATCTCTGTTGCCATTGTGAAAACAAATACTTGATCATCACTTGCACCTGGTAAACTATTTTTGAACTACGCGACGTGGCCAGATGATGCAAACTTTCACATCTCCAAAATTCTTTCAATTCTGCAGTCCGAGTTTGTATTCCTCTAGTACACACATTTCTCCAGAACAAATCTGCCGGCCTCCTAAGAGTTCCAGTTCTCAGGTCAAACGAATTGCATGCGCAGAGCATGCCAATTATGCGAAGCCAACATCACACTTTTAAACCCACAATTCAGGCACAACCTTTCTCTGCAAATGTTCTCTCGACGGGCACCCTTATTTTTTTTCTTGGAAAGCCAGCACCTCGTTTGCAACGTATAATCCATTTCTAAGCTCACCGAGTGGGAAACAGACAAAGTAATAGGGAGGACGCAGTCTAAACCTTTAGAGCTCCAAAAAAGGTTTGCTTACGGGAAAAAAGAAAAGCTCTCTTTGTTCTTAAACATCCCAGCTATTTCAAACCCTTTATATCAAAGCATAGGAAAGGGTTACAGCTGCTTTAGAAGTTACTGTTCTAGAAAACAAAGCCAAACAGGTTGGGACGAACGACAGCTTAGAAGCAAATTTGACCCACAAGAAGAAATTGACAATAGCGTAGAAAAGAAGGACACTCCTTATCTCTAACGCATGGAAATGGGACCTGGAATTTGTGCACTTCCTGCGTCCTCCATGGAAAATAAATTACAGTCTCCCGAGCTTTCTTCGTCTAGATTTAAAACATAAGCAGATGTGTACATACAAGTGAGAAAAGAGGACAAATCACCAGTAAAACCAAGTTATGCACTGCAGCCGACTTCCAGGTTTCTGGTGGAAGTTTTAAATTCCAGTAATACCAGGAAGATATTATTAGAATTTCAATAGATAGCAGCCAAGCAGGCAGACACAGAAGTGGCTCCTGTCCTCTCTCTCCTTCTCTCTTTCTTCTCTCTCTGTCCCCCTCTTTCCTCTCACCACCTCTCTCTCTTCTCCTGGTCTACTCCTTCTTTCTCTTTCTTTCCTCTCTCTCCCCCACCTCTCTCCATATCTGTCTCTCATACCCCCTCTCTCTCCACCTCTGCCTGTCACACACCCCCTTCTCTCTCTCTGTCTCTCTCTCTCTCTCTCATACAACTCTTTCTCCCTCCCTCTCTCCCCCACCTCTCTCCATCTCTTCTCTTCTCTCTCACCGCCCACTCTCTACCTCTCTCTCTCCCTTCCTCTCTCTCACCACCCCCATGACCTTCCCCTCACCCCATCAAGAAAGTGGAACAACCAGAGATTCCGTCAATGTCCCCTAAAAGGACATAGTAAGCCAGGAAGCCAGTGCCCATCACTCT
>PVIY010049642.1:0-16625 GCA_004026745.1 Myrmecophaga tridactyla
GAGCTTTCCCATCTCTGCAAACACATCTGCAGTGCTCTACCCACCTTCCACTAACAGAGCTTTCCCATCTCTGCAAACACATCTGCAGTGCTCTACCCACCTTCCACTAACAGAGCTTTCCCATCTCTGCAAACACATCTGCAGTGCTCTACCCACCTTCCACTAACAGAGCTTTCCCATCTCTGCAAACACAAACCCTGCGTCCGTGATGCATTAACTCTCCTTTACCCCTGCCCCCAACTCTGGCAGGCTATACTTTAATTTCTGTCTCTATGAGCTTGGATATTCTCCAATGTTTTCTTTGTAGTTATCATAGGGCTTAAATTTAAAATCTTAAATCTATACAGTATTGTTTGCTTTGATACCATCACAACTTCAAAAGTATACACAAACTATGTCCTTATACCTCCCTGTGCCCCTCCTTTAGATAGCGCTTGTCACAAATTACATGTCTGAACATGTTTTCGTTTCCCAAGTTGCTTAAGCAAATACCACGAAATGGTTCAGCTTAAATGAGGGAATTTATTCAGTCTTGGTTTCATGGCTGGAAAAATGCTCAAGTTAAGGCATCAGGATGATGCTTCCTCCCTGACGAGCAGCTGACCCTTTGCTCCTCTGTTGCAGGGCACATGGCGGCTTCCGCTGATTTCTCCTTCCTCATCTGGGCTTTGTTGGTTTCAGCTTCTTACTTCGGTGGCTTTCTCTCTCCGATGACTGGTTTCATTCCTCTCATACAGGACTCCAGTAACAGGACCAAGATCCATCCTGACTGAGGTGAGACACCCATTAATTGAAGTAACCTCATCAAAAGGTCCTACTTACAATGGGTTTTCACCCACAGGGGTGGATTGGATTTGAGAACATGTTTTTCTGAGGTGCACACAGCTTCAAATCACCACAGTACACTATGAATCGAAAAGCACTGATTTATTATTACATTTTATGCATTTGCTTTTTGGATCCTGTAGGAAATAAAAAGTGGAATTACAAACCAAAAATATAATAGCATTGGTATTTATTTACCCGTGTCATTGCCCTCACCAGACATCTTTATTTCTTCATATGGCTTCAACCTTTTGCCTATTGTTCTTTCCTTCCAACCTGCAGAACTCCCTTTAGTATCTCTTGTAGGGGTTCTCTAAACGTGATGACTCCCTCAGCTTCTGTTTATCTGATGTCTTAATCTTTCCCTCATTTTTGAAAGACAGATTTTTCCAGACATAGGATACTTGGTTGGCAATTTTTTCCTTTCAGCGCTTTAAATATGTCATCTCAATGCCTTCTTGCCTCCATGGTATCTGATGAGAAATCTGCACTTTCAGAATTCTCTCTTTATCTTGGAATTCAACAGTTTGATTATAATATGCCATTTCAGGTTTATCTGGCTTGGAGTTTTTTAGCATCTTGAATGTGTATATTCATGACATTTGGGATATTTTCAGCCATCATTTCTTTGAATATTCTCTCTGTCCCTTTCTCTCTTTTTTCTTCTTAGACTCCCACGATGTGTACACTGGTAGACTTGATGGGGTCCCACAGGCCCCTCAGGCTCTGTTCACTTGTATTCATTTTTCCCTCTTTCTGCTCCTCAGACTAAATAATTTCAACCATCTTTTCTTCAAGTGCTCTGATTCTTTCTTCTACTAGCTCCAACCTGCTATTGAACACTTTTAGGAAATGTTTAATTTCTGTTGCTGTGGTCTTCAGTTCTGCTTCGTTCTTTCTCAAAATTCCCATTTGTTCATTTATAGTCTCTTTGTGTTTACCCATTATTTTTATGATTTCCTTTGGTTCTTTGTCTTTCTTTTCCTTTAGTTCTTTGAGTATGTTTAGGACCTTTTTTTTTTTTTTAAGTATTTGCCTGGTATGTCTCAGATTCTCCTCATCAATGATTTCTAATGCTTCAATTTCCTTTTCCTTGGCAATCACTTCCTTGTTTCTTCATGTGTTTTGTGACCTTGTGTTGAAACCTGAATATTTTGATATCTTAATGTGCTATTGCTGGAATTCAGATTCTGATGTATCTGTTCTTTACGTTTGTATCCAGCTAGTATTATGACAGAGTTTTCCTTGATTGCTAGGAACTACAAAAAATAGGGGGTGATGTGGGTAGAAAACACTTTTCCCAGTCTTTGCAAATTGACTTGTACAAGGACTCTCCATCAGGGCTTATCCAGAAAATGAGTTTAGAGAATAGTCAAGGCCAAAGCATACGGGCTGCCCTGATCCTTTCTGTCACTGTATCTTATCTTGCGCTTGTATCCTTAGGAATTCCCCATTTCCATGGTTCCAAGTGTCCCCTCTTTCCCAGGAGACGGTTCCCTCACAGTCCCAGGCACTGCACTGTCTATCCTGCAGTGAGCAGCCCCTTGCCCCAGGCAGCGCAACCTAACTGCTCTCCCACAGCGTTCTGTAGGAAATTTCCTGAGCTGCTTCTACATGCAGGGCAAGTTCTGGGACAGAAATCCCGTCAGATCACCATCGAAGAGATCGGGCTAGACAAACATGCTCCAGTATGCACACCAGGTCACTCTGCTCCCTCTAAACCAGGGCCAAGCTCTGCACAGGAAGCATGGGCTGGCTCCAAGGCAAGGCAGTGAAGGGTTAGAGGCCATCAGGGTGCCAGGGAACCCCATTGCTTTTAAGTAGCTTTTTTCTTGATTCACAGCTCTCTGTTACGGCAGTCCTTTGGCAAAGGACTGGAGCCTTGAGAAGGATGTTTCTGCCAGTTCTTGCAGATCATTTAAAGCTTCTCTTGGGGGAACGCAGCTTGGAGGCATCTCATTGCACCATCTTGAATAGGGCAGATGCAAGTTTTCTTTTTAATCAGTAAAATAGTTTTGTTCGAAGTCACTCACCTATTTCAGGACAGCATAGTTTACTTTGAAGACTACCTGAGTTTACATCCTAGTATTACTTCTTAATTGTGTGGCCTTGGGGAGGCTACCTAAAATCCCTACGTCTCAGTTTCCCCATCTGCAAAGTGGCAAAAATGATGGCACCTACTGCAGGGAATGTTGAGAAAATTAAGTGAGACTGTGCTTGTCGAGTTTTAGCAGATGACTAGCAAAGAGTAAATACTAAGTGCTCTTGTCTGCAAGCTGCTGGAATATACCAAAAATGGAACAGCTTTTAAAAAGGGGAATCTATTAAGTTGCACACTTACAGTTCTAAGGCCATGAAATCGTCCAAATTAAAGCAAGTCCATAAAAATGTCCAAATGAGAGGTTACCGTCACTCAAGAAAAGTCAATGAGCATGGACAGATGAGTAAAAACTATGGATAAGAAATAAGCAAGTAATAGGGGGAACAAAGGTTAAAATAAATTGAGTAGACTGAAATACTAGTGGTCAATGAAAGGAACTGGTAAGGGGTATGGCATGTATGAGTTATTTCTTTTTTCTTTCTTTTGCTGGAGAGATGTAAATATTCAAAAAAAATGATCACGGTGATGAGTACACAACTATGTGATAATATTGTGAGCCACTGATTGTAACCATGTCAAGAATGTTTGTATGCCAAGAATGTTTATATGTTTGTTTGTTGTTTATAATAAAAAATATTTAAAAATAAAGACTGGGCAGGCCACAGTGGCTCAGCAGGCAGAGTTCTCGCCTGCCATACTGGAGACTTGGGTTTGATTCTCAGTGCCTGCCCATGCAAAAAAATAATAATAAAAGAAAGGCCGATGAAGTTCAGGGTTTCTCTCGCAATTGAAAAGGCACATGGCAAACATAGCGACATCTGCTAGCTTTCTCTCCAGGCTTCTTGTTTCGTGAGACTCCCCCAGGGGCATTTTCCTTCTTCATTTCCAAAGGTTTCTGGCTGGGTGGGCTCCCATAGTTCTCATGGCTCTCTCGTTCTGACGCTTTCTCCAAAATGTGTCCTCCTTTAAAAGATTCCAGTAAACTAATCAAGCCACACCTGGAATTGATGGAGTCACATCTCCCTCTCATCAAAGGTTAATACCCACAATTGGGCATGTCACATCGCCATGGAGATAACCTAATCAAAAGATTCCAACCTGCATTGTTCAATAAGGATTAAAAAGAAATGGTTGCTCTCACAAGATTGGATCTGGATTAAAACATGGCTTTTCTAGGGTCCATGATCCTTTCAAACCAGCACAAGTGCTGAGGCCATGAAAATGTCCAAATTAAGGCATCAAGAGAAAGGTACCTTAACTCAAAAGAAAGGGTCGATGAAGCTCAGGGTTTCTCTCTCAGCTGCGAGAGCACATGGTGATGTCTGCTAGCTTTCTCTCCTCATTTCATAGGCCTTCCCTGGGGGCATTTTCCTTCTGCCTCTCCAGTGGTCTCTGGCTGTGTGCTGGCTCTAAAGCTTTTTCCAAAATGGTTCCCTTTAAAGGGCTCCAGTAAGCAACCCCACCTTGAATGGGGTTGGAGGCACATCTCCATGGAAACCATCTAATCAAAAGTTATCACCCACAATTGGGTGGGTCACATCTCCTTGGAAACAATAAAAAAGACCCCACCCAGCAATATTGAATGAGGGTTAAAGGACATGGCTTCTCTGGGGTACATAATAGCTTAAAGCCAGCACAATCAATAAATGTGAACTATTTTTATTATTTCTTGGAATGAATAAAAATTTATGCCGAATGAATTAAAATTCTAATTACATTAACATTATTAAAATACAGTCATGATGGGGGATAAGCAGATTGTAATAAAGCAATCTGGATTTTTGATAAGGGGTTTGAGCATTTATTTGCACTCCACTAAGAAAAAAGATAAATTGGACACATCATCAAATACCAAACACTAAAACCAAGCACTTCAGTTCTGTGAATTTAATTCCCTGTTGCCAAAACTTAGAGGGAACAAGATTGAAGAGTAGTTCAAACCCAGCTTTTTTATGGTGGACAAAGGCGGAAAAGGTAGATTTAGTCAGCTTATTTTGGTATATAGATTGGGAGAGATTAACAGTTGGCTTGTGTTTTAATAGTAAGTTCTTATTTCTTACATTGCTATGATTTTTTTCAGTTTTAAAATTAGAGAAGTTGCAGGTGTTACCAGGAAAAAAAACATACCGAAAGTACAAATTCCCCTATACTCCTCCCCCCTTACACACTCAGTTTTACCTATTATTAACCCTTGGCATTAGTGTGGTAACTTTGTTACAATTGATGAAACAATCTGTTGTAATTATCCTATTAATTACAGCCCATAGTTTACATTATGGTTCACTGTTCGTGAACTATGTTTAAAAAGAAGTTTCTAGTAACATATATAAAACTTAAAATTTCTCTAACATTTTCATCTATACAATTCAGTGGTATTAATTATCCCCACAATATTGTGCTAGCATCACCATCACCATCAACCACTACCAACATTTTTCCACCACTCCTAAACAGAAATCCTGGACCAGTTAAGTATTAACTCTACATTCCTCCCCCACCCCACCCCCCCAACACACATAGCATGGCCCCTGGTATCCTGGTAACCTATAAACCTGTAAATCTGATTTCTGACTTGATAAGAATTTGCATATTCTAACTATTTCACATCAGCAAGATCACACCGTGTTCATCACTTTGTTTCTGGCTTATTTCGTTCAACACCATGTCTTCAAAGTTTGTCCATATTGTCATGTGTCCGAGCTTGGTTCTTTTTTACAGCAGAATAGTGTTCCATTGTGTGTATATATACCATATTTCAATTATCCACTCCTCAGCTGATGGACATGTAGGCTCCTTTCATCCTCTGACAATCATAAGTGAGGCTGCTGTGAGCATCAGTGTGAAAGGAACTGTTCGAGACCTTGCTTTCAATTACTTGGGGTATATATCTAAAAGTGGGAGTGTGGGTCGTATGGTAATCCTAAACTTAACTTTCAGAGGAAACACTAAACTGTTTTCCACAGCAGCTGTATCATTTTACATTCCCATCTAATCAAAAGTTATCACCCACAATTGTGTGGGCCATATCTCCATGGAAACAATGAAAAAGACCCCATTTAGCAATATTGAATGAGGATTAAAGGACATGGCTTTAATAAATGAATGAGTTTCCCTATTTCTCCAACACTTCTCTCCAGCACTTATGTTCTATTTTTCTTTTTTGTTTTATAATAGCAACCACTCTAGTGGTATGAAATGGTATCTCATTGTGGTTTTAATTTGCATTTCTTAATTGTTAATGATGTTGAGCATTTTTTATGTGCTTCTGGACATTTGTATATATTCTTTTGAGAATATCTACTTGTCTTTTGCCTTAAATTGGGTGTTTGTCTTTTTGTTGTTGAAATGTAGGAATTCTTTATATATTCTTAATATATTATATATGTTAAACTCTTATCAGATGTGTAGTTGCCAAGTATTTTCTCCTAATCTGTAGGTTGCAGGAGGAGGAGGAAAAATAAGGGCCTGCTAATTGTCTCTTACCTGCCAAACCATGAGCTCTTTTCGGCCAGGGACTGTCTCATTCATCGTTGGCTCCCCAGGACCTAGCTCAGTACTTGGCATATACTGAGTGTTCAACAAATGTTATTTTAATGGATATAAAACAATAAGATTGATCTAATAGGCTCACATGAACATCTATCTCCTGAATCCAGATACTTCACTTTTTAAGACCAGAACAGGGAAGGCAAGGCCTAATGCAGCAGTAGGTGAAGCCTCCACGCCTGCCTCGAAGGAGACGTGGCCCCTGTGTTCAGCAGGAAGTGCTCACACAGCGAAGCTGTGTCTGTCACCTCTGCTCCCTTCACCCCGTCAGCCGCTCCTACACACCACAGCTGCAGCCAGCTGGGCCACTACCAGGGCCCTGCCAGGCATGATGGAGCAACCCTGGATGGCTTACCTAATTCCCTTCCTGTTTTACAGATGAGAGCACTGGATGCCCACACGAGAGGCATCTTGTCCCCACTCTCAGAGCTCAAAGCAGGGTTGCAGATTAGAATGGGTGTCTCTACTCCCAGCCTGGTGCTGGATGGGGCCCCAGGTTCCCCGGCATCACCACCCAGTGCTCAGGACATCAGTGTGATTGCTCAAGTGTGAGACAGACCAGCTGCGAGGCCCGCGAGGCCCTTCCTCTCCCGTCCTGGGCTAACGCACTCAGCCCCGGAGCTCACCCCAGCACCCATAGTTGCAGAGGGAAGGAGAGCTGGTTGCAGAAGGAAGGAGAGCTGGTTGCAGAATTCAGCAGCACTGTGGGGAGATGGGGTGGTCACAGTAACAAGTGGGGGGAGGGCAGCTCCAAAATGGCCATCCCCCTGTGTCAGTCCGAGCAGCGCCTTTATCCCAGCCCTGGGGTGGGGAGTGTGAGCTACAGAAAGCTGAAGACCCATTTTGGCACCACAAGTCCTGCGTCACAGAAACCCCCAGATGCTGGTGCACAGGGCCATTAGTCACCCCAGCATTTTATAGGTTTACGGCAGTCAACCTTTAACTGAGAGGAGTGGAGAACAGGAGGGAAGTGAAGACAGCTGCTGTACTCCCTTGGGTCCCACCAGCTGCCCCCGAGAGAAGCAGTTACTGCATGCCTGATGGAGGAGAGGCCCTGCCCTGACCCAGAGCAGACCTAGTGGACATGGCTGGGGCACTTAGTGCCAAGGGCCTCGCATAACTGACGTGTCCCCCTCACAGCATCCCACAGAGCAGAAGTGTTATCCCCATTCACAGAGTAGGCTCCAAGGCACAGAGAGGTTAAGAAATGTACCCAGAGTTAAACAGCTGGATGGTGTCAGGCCAGGCTTTGAGCAGGCGGAGTGACCCCAAATGCACTGCCTTGGACGAGAAATGAAGCTTCCTCTGGGCTCTAGAAGCTCAGTGCCTGGGAGGTAGGACGAGGCCACACCCCAGCCCCTGAGGAATGGGAACCAGGAAGATTGACATTTAGTGAGCAATGGCTATGGGCAATGCACGTGCACAGCCTTTACTGAAATGTCTCTTTTACTCCCCATTACGAGGAGCATGGTTCTGTTACCATCTCCATTTCACCAGTGCTCGTACTGTGATGAGAGAGGTCTTGTCCTCAAGGTCACACAGGTGGTGGAGATGGAATTCACCTCCAGCAACCTGTCTGCAAGCAAAGGTCAAGCTGCAGTCAGGCCTGGGGCTCGTCCCCCCAAGACGGGCTCTGAAGGCCCAGGTGACAGCTGGAGAGTGTCCCGGGCACTCCAGCCATTCCTGTCCTTTCATTCGTTTGTGCCAAAAAGTATAAGACCCAGTCCTGAGCCCAGGGCTGTGCTCAGGGAGGCGGTGGCAGAGCAGGGAGAAGGGCTGGGGGTGGGTGGTCCTTCTGCAGCAGAGGAACCTGAGGCCCCACTGAGGGCCCCACAGGGCCACACAGCATGGTCAGTCTTCCCATAAGCAGCCTCTTCTTCAAGGATGAAGCAGCACCGCATGGTGCTGTTCTGGGAGCATTTTCTACCCGCAGCTTGGCCTTCGGTTGTCCCTGCTTTGCCTTCCAGGAAGGGGTGAAGGTGAATTATCTACCCTCACAGGACAAACCTGGGGCCACTGCTCTCCCAGCAGAAGGAGGCCGTGGGGGTGCCAGGCCCGGCACCCCAGCACTGCAGGCACAGGTTACACGACTACCTAACCAAAAGGCGCTACTGGTAGAGAAATATCCCAGAAATGACTTATTTAAAAATTGCCCCAGGGGTGGGTGCTGAGAGCACAGGACTGCCAGGTGAGCCTCTGTTGTGCCCACAGCGCCACCTTGGCCACAACCAGTATCTGCAGCTCTGTCCCCCGCAGGATGGCCAGCAAGGGCCCCAGCCGCAGGGGAGCGTCCCTGAGAGTCCCTGAGGTCCCAGGTTCTTTACCAGCTAGTACTGAGTGAGGCGGTGACTGCAGCTTCCGGACAGGCGGGGAGAGGCCGCTCAGATCTGCCACTCGGTGCCCCTGCCAAGATGGAGCAAGGCTGGGGTGATAAGCAGGCTCTCGGAAAACAGAATGATTGCTGCTACTTCCCCCACAGTCAAGAGGGCAGGTGAGCCTCACAGCCAATGGGGGGTCTGCCTGTGTGAAGAAACAAAGCCGCCCTCTTGGGGGAGCTTCAGAATGTACAAAAGCTGTGAGGAACAGGAAGGACCCTAACCAGGCTGCCTCTGAAGAGCCCTAGCTCTGCAGGCCTCAAAAGGATGCATGTCTGCTGGTGTCCCCCGTGGGCTCTGCGTTCTCGGCCTCCAGCCACCTCCCCAGTCAGAGCCCCAAAGCGAGGAGTCCCGGAGCCAACTGGGCACTTCCTCAGAAATCAGCCAATTGTTCCTCAGTACAGTTACTCTAACTCACATGCACGTCTGAGGGAGAGGTCCTTTCACCTGAGGGAGACCTCCAACCTCCAAATAAGAAGAAACTTCATAATATATTGCAAAAAAAAACAGATTACAAAACAGTATTTAAATTATAATAATATTTTGAGAGAAAATAATAACAATAACAATAATAGCTAATGTTTGTTGAGTGCTTGCTATGCGCCAGGTTCTGTGTGACATTATTTCATGAATCTTCAGAGCCATGTAACTGTGAGGTAACTATGAGGGCACTGACACCTAAAAAAGACCAAGTAACTTGCCTGTGGAATAAGTGGTGGAGTCCGGAAGTAAGCCTAGGCTGGCTGAGGACACACCCACTCATCACCATTCCACCACCCAGCGTCCACATACACTAAGATGGTAGCTGAGCGGCCTTCAGCTGAGAAGATCCTAAGTGCTTTGGTCAAGTTCTTCTTTTTGTTTATCTGTGTTTCCCAAATTTTCTATACTACGTACATATCATATTTTATCGTGGAAGTATATGGCTCAAAAATGAGAAGTAGAGATATATTTTTACATTAAAAAAGACCCAAAGTCACTGATTTTGCCAGCTCACAGACTGAGCCACAACCCTTCTGTCCCACACTAAGATCCTTACTCAGCAGCGTGAAGTCTCTCCTCTGCATCCATCCCCTATGACCCATGGTCCTCACCACCAGGACAGCCTTCTGCACTTAGCCTCCCCTTGGGGACCATCTGACTGCAGAAGCAAGCCCTAAATTTCCCCCCTTGCCTGAGATCTCAGCCAGGGCTTCCAGAATGCAGATGGTCAAAAGGGTGGTGGACAGAGCAAGAGTGAACAGGTGTTCCAGGTGGCCACCTTTTGAAGAAGGTTTTTTTGGACACTGGCCCAAAATATTAGAGAATAACTGTAGCCTGAAAAAGCAGTGGTAGCTTTGCCCAAAAAAGCAGTCAGAAACCACTGACTCCTAGGGTTATAAACCCCCCTGGCAACTTGGGACAAAAATCCTAGAATGACCTGGGATTCAACATCAAGGGACTGAGAAAACCTTCTCGACCAAAAGGGGGAAGAGAGAAATGAGACAAAATAAAGTGTCAGTGGCTGAGAGATTTCAAACGGAGTTGGGAAGTTGTCCTAGAGGTTATTCTTATGCTTTATATAGATATCCCCTTTTTAGTTTATGGTGTATTAGAGAGGCTAGAGGGAAGTAACTGAAACTGCAGAGCTGTGTTTCAGTAGCCATGTTTCTCGAAGATGACTGTATAATGATATAACTTTCACAACGTAACTGTCTGATTGTGAAAACCTTGTGTCTGATGCTCCTTTGATCTATGGACAGATGAGTAAAAAATATGGATAAAAGATAAACAAGTAATAGGGGAAACAAAGGTTAAATAAATTGAGTAGATAGAAATATCAGCAGTCAATGAGAGGGAGTGGTAAAGGGTATGGCATGTGTGAATTTTCTTCTTTTTTATTTATTTTGCTGGAGAGATGCAAATGTTCAAAAGAAATGATCATGGTGATGAATACACAACTATTTGATGATATTGTGAACCATTGATTGAACACCATGTATAGAATGTTTGTATGTCAAGAATGTATGTTTTTTACAATAAAAATACCTGGAAAAAAAAAAACTGTCCCTGGAGAAACCAAAGACAATTGCTTTCTGAAACATAAAGAATAAGCATCATTAAATTCCTATACTATTCTTGATGTTATAAATCAACTGAACTCCTACTCTGTGCTCTGTTCTGTGGAAGATATACAAATATACACAAGTTTATGAGCCAACTGGAGAGTCAAGACAGGCATCTGATAAGTAGGAAGAAACATACCTCTTCTAGCACTTCTCATGTAGCACTGGTCCTTACAGCATTACTCATCTCAAATTATTTTACATTAATTCATCCTGGTGCTGAAAAGTGCCGTCCTCTCACAGCCAATCAGTCGTCCCACTGAGAAGCATGATATTGCACATTCTTGGAGGTGGAAGATATTTCTGCATGTCTTACAAGTGAGGCACTGACTGCCTTTTGTTCTGGACCATACTTTCAAGGATAATTGTATAAGAAACAGCCTTGAAAAATAGAGATAGTATCTCCCTCCAGAGCAAAGAGCAGGCATGCTTACCATCTGTTTAAAAGATTTGGAGTCCCTAAGACCAGAGTTCATCTCCTGTAACACAATTCACTGTCTGTGCGGGGCCATCTGGCCCTCTTAGTATTATGCTGTGGGAATTGGGGCTCAGAAAACTGGCTTAACATCGCTCATACTCTAGCTACAACTATGGTTGTGAGTAATAAACTGTTCTTTGTCTCTAGCCCAGGAGTCTCAGGTCTTCTATCGGTATCCATGGAACTAACCTATTAGCTTGCAAGCAGGGTAAAATTACCGACCGTTCACAATCCTTGATACTTAGCCAGTGGGCGCTAACATGACATAGTGTATTTTCCTCAGCCTGACGCTATCCATTCCGTTCGCTCTGCTGAAGTCTCTCTTCCTGCCATCATTTTCTTTTCTGTTAATAGTTTTGACCAATAATGATGGGACAAAGTGGTGTTCAAGGGACCATATTTGCTCTGCTGAAAATAAATGAAGGAAAAACCTTACTGGATGTAAAAGACAAGGCTAATGATAGCTCAAGTCTCCTTCACAAAAATGGTCAGGAAATCAAGGGATCAATAGGAAATAAGGGATTGGTAGAAATTATTTGATGTTATAAAAGAGCATTGAAATAATACTGCAGCCAAGGAGACTGATCAACACTTGAAGGAAGAACTGAAAAGAATGGAGGAGCAATGACATGCATGGACCACTGAGAATGGATCTTCATGGGGAATGTGCCAAGAAGAGCAAATAACTTGATTTCACTTGGCGCTTCTATCCCCAGGAATGCATTTTCTAAATGGGATATGCCTTAATTCTATGAAGCAGCACACGAGACCTGGAGTCTACATTACAAGTGGTCCTTTCTGGGTTCCGTGTCTGTACTAAGACAAAAGAGTACGTATCGGTTTGGCCATATGAAGACTTTGTCCTAAAATACTGCTGGAGAAAAAGTAATCATAAGGTTTAGTGAAAAATGCTTCACACAATCATTCCCTTTAATTTTGCTTTCTAAATTATGTTACAAATAATAAACTCTGAAAATAGAGCATTCAAGAAACCAGTTTAGTAATCAAAATGCACGATAAAGTTAATCTGACTCAAATTTTCCAGTACACAAAATCACTGTGCAAACTGGTGACTAGGCATCAGCAAACCATGCAAATGAATGTAGTTGGGGTTATTTTGATACAAAAGCCAGGGGGTTGCCACTCTTTCCTTTTCTTTCGTTTCCAGCATCCATGAAGCATCGATAGAATTGGTTACATGTGCACTCACTCTTTGACCTGACGCATAAAGGACACTGAAGAACACTCAGTGGGGCTTTGTGGTAGACTGAAGCTCTTATGTACCCCAGAACAGATCGTGTTCTTTTAATCCATTCCTAGGAGTGTAGACTTATTCTAGGTGGGACCTTTTGATGAGGTTATTTTGATGGAGACGTGACCCACCTCATTCAAGGTGGCTCCTAGTCCTCTTGCTGGAGTCCTTTATAAGAGGATAAAACACAGAGAGATGAAAGTAAGAGACACTTACAGACAAAGCCCCCTGGAGAAGCTAAGAGGGGACCCACAGAAAACAGAGAGAAGCCACTGAAGCCAGAAGCTGGAAGTAACGAAACCCAGAAGAGAAGGACCTTCAGACGCCTGCATGTACCTTCCCCTGTGACAGAGGTGTCCGGATGCTGGCAGCCTGTCTTCAGAGTCCACGTATCATCTGTTGATTCCTTGAGATGGACAATTTCATGCCCTAAAAACTGTAAACTGTAAGATAATAAATCCCCATTGTAAAAACCCAACCCAATTGTGCTGGTTTGAAAGGGTGTATGTCCCCTAGAAAAGCCATGTTTTAATCTAAATCCCAATTTCATAAAGGCAGAATAATCCCTATTCAATACTGTATGTTTGAAACTGTAATCAGATCATCTCCCTGGAGATGTGATTTAGTCAAAAGTGGTTTTTAAGCTGGGTTAGGTGACGACATTTCTCCACCCATTTGGGTGGGTCTTGATTGGTTTACTGAAGTCCTATAAAAGAGGAAACATTTTGGAAAAAGAAAGAGATTCAGAGAGAGCAGAGAATGCTGCAGCATCATGAAGCAGAGTCCACAATCCAGAAACCTTTGGCGATGAAGAAGGAAAATGCCTCCCGGGGAGCTTCAAGAAAGGAAGCCAGGAGAGAAAGCTAGCAGATGACACCGTGCTCTCCATGTGCCCTTCCAGCTGAGAGAGAAGGCTTGACTGTGTTTGCCATGTGCCTTCTCACTTGAGAAACCCTGAACTTCATCAGCTCTCTTGAACCAAGGTATCTTTCCCTGGATGCCTCTGATTGGACATTTCTGTAGACTTGTTTTAATTGGACATTTTCTCGGCCTTAGAACTGTACACTAGCAACTTATTAAATTCCCCTTTTTAAAAGCCATTCCGTTTCTGGTATATTGCATTCCAGCAGCTAGCAAACTAGAACACAATTGGTGATATATTCCATTCTGGAAGCTTTGCTAAATCAAAACAGGCTGCCACATTACAGGACCAATCTTTTCATGCTGGAAAAAAAATGTGGCCCAAATTAAGTTCCTTCTTAACTGCTTCACTTTGGAATGAGGAACTGGGAGTATACTTCTGAAGCAGCCTCACAGCGAAAGAACTCACTGCTGGCATGAAGGGGCAGTGAGGGGAACATGTGGTTATCCCAATCCAGTGAAGCAGGAAAACAGGTAAGGATCTGAAGCAGAAGCCAGAATTGGGACTTCAGAGTCCATGACACTTACCCTGATGCTCTCAGAACTCTCAGCAGACGCAAATACCTGGGAGATGGAGGCCCAGGGAAAGCAGGTGGGAGAATCTCAGGCCCTGGCTTCTTCGAGACTAACTGTTATCCCATTTACCATCTGTCATGGTCAGGTTCATGTGTCAACTTGGCCAGGTGATGGTACCTATTTGTCTGGTTGGGCAAGTGCTGGCCTGTCTGTTGTGATGAGGACATTTCATCGAATTAAATCACGATCATGTCGGCTGCATCCACAGCTGATTCCATTTGTAATCAGCCAAGGGGAGTGTCTTCTGCAATGAGTGATGCTTAATCTAATCACTGGAAGCCTTTTAAGGAGGATTCAGAAGAGACAGGCTCTCTTCCTGCTTTGGCTGGCGAGTGCCTCCTGTGGAGTTCATCCAGACTCTCCATCGGAATCGTCAGTGTCACAGCCTGCCCTGCAAATTTGGGACTCTACGTTCCCATGGTTACACAAGACACTTTTATAAATCGTGCATCTATGGATATTTCCTGCTGATTCTGCTTCTCTAGAGAACCCTCGATGGAGGCCCAGGGAAAAACAAGTGGAAGAATCTCAGCCCCTGGCTTCATCGAGACTGTAATTCTATTGACCATCTATAACACAATGAATGTAAAACATGGAATTCGCGTTCTTCTCCACCCCCTCTTTTTCTCCCGCAGTATTTCTCTCTCCCCCAATATTTCTCTTCCCCTGCCTCCCTCCCTCCCTCTCTCTCTCTTCCCCTCCCTCTCTCTCACACACACAAACTCTTTCATCCTTATTAAAGACGTAGGTCTGGAATCCTTCTGGCCCCAGTCCCTGAAATCCCTTTGCACAAAGTTCTTCGTGACTGCCAATATTTGCTTGAGACAGGTCAGGTGATTACTTCTCAAGGGCATCTTCAATTTTCCACAGTCCCCTCAGTTACCTGAGAATTCAAGTACACTAATGTTCCCTAGATTGGAACAATGTTTTCACAGAATGGCTTTTTTAAAAATTTTTTATTAATAAAACCAACCAACATACCATGCGAACATTCTTAACATATGAACATTCCATACTTGGTGTGAAACCAATGATTCACAATATCATCACATATTTGTATATTCATCACCATGATCATTTCTCAGAACATTTACATCATTCCAGAAAAAGAAATAAAAAGGAAAAAAAACTCATACATACCATACCTATACCCCTCCCTCTCATTGACCAGTGGTATTTCCCTCTACCCAATTTATTTTAACATTTGTTCCCTCTACTATTTGTTTCTTTTTAATCTGTAAATTTTACTCATCTATCCATACCATAGATAAAAGGAGCATTAGAACAAGGTTTTCACAAACACATTCACTTTGCAAAAGCTATACCATTATACAATCAACTTACAGAAACGTGGCTACTGGAACACAGCTCTACATTTTCAGGCAGTTCCCTCCAGCCTCTCCATTACATCTTGAACAACAAGGTGATATCTACTTAATGCATAAGAATAACCTCCAGGATAACCTCTCGACTCTGTTTGGAATCTCTCAGCCATTGACACTTTATTTTGTCTCATTTCACTCTTTCCCCTTTTGATCGAGAAGGTCTTCTCAATCCCTTGGTGCTGAGTCTCAGCTCATTCTAGGATTTCTGTCCCACATTGCCAGGAAGGTCCAACCCCCTGGGAGTCATGTCCCAAGTAGATGGGGGAGGGTGGTGAGTTTGCTTGTTGTGTTGGTTGTAGAGAGAGGCCACATCTGAGCAACAAAAGAGGTTCTCTGGGAGTGACTGTTAGGCCTAATTTCAAGTAGGCTTAGCCTGTCCTTTGAGGGGATAAGTTTCATATGAACAAACCCCAAGATTGGGGGTTCAGCCAATTAATTTTGTTGTCCTCACTGCTTGTGAGAATATCAGGCCTTCTCCAAATGAAGTTGAATTTTCCCTCTTTCTCACCATTCCCACAAGGGGATTTGTAAATACATTTTTATTCACTGTTCAAATCAGCCTGGGATTTACTGGGGCATCACTCTGGACAAGCCTACAAAATCTCAAGCCCTACTCAAGGGTCCATGTACTTATGGTGTTCAATTAAATTGTCCATATAAGTTATATTAGGAGATGCACTTGTCAAAATATAAATTTTGTACCAAATAAACATTTTTTGTTTTTGTCTCACACATAAGTTAAAGTTTTAAAATATGAATTACCATTTATTTTCAACACCCTGCAATATTGACATTCCTTTGTCCTTCCTCATGCAAAAATATTTTTAAATTTGTACATTTAGTCACTATCATTATATGCTCTAGGCATTCCTAGATTATACCATCTCAGTCTTTATCGTCTATCTTTCCTTCTGATTTCATTTGTGTCCCCAGCCCTCCTCCCTCTATCATTCTCACATTCAGCTTCATTTGGTGATCTAACATCACTGTACTACAGTTAGGTAGTATTGTGCTATCCATTTCTGAATTTTTACAATCAGTCCTGTTGCACAATCTTTATC
>PVIY010049643.1:0-16620 GCA_004026745.1 Myrmecophaga tridactyla
TTTTTTTTTTCCCCCTTTTTCTATCAGTCCTGCCCCCTTGGCACCGGGGCAAAAATGAGCAACCTCCGCTTTGATCAGATTCACCTAAGCTGGGGGCCTATTTTTAGTAGTCAGAATTTGTTATTTAATTCCACAATTGGCGTTTGATTGTGCCCAGTCCCTGCTGCTGGTAAAGTCCTTTCCTTTTCCCTCTGGGAAGTGGCCTGTTGGGGAGGGGCGCTGGGCGCCGCAGCTTGGGGAACTCATGGTTCTGGGGGGTGCTCGCAGCCGGTCCGGCTGGTGCAGACTGGGGTACGCTGTGTGTCCGGTGACTGTGGTGGCCCCAGGAGCTGTTCTGTACTGTTTCTGGTTCTTTAGTATTTGTTCTGGAGGACGAACTAAAATGCGCACATTGTTAAGCCGCTATCTTGACCCGGAAGTGGATCAATCTATTTTTAAAATTATTCCATTTTCCCAGCATTTATGAACTCCAGTTCATTCTCATCAATAGAGCAAGACTGCCAAAGGAAAACAAAAACACAAACAGCTGCCAAAACTTCACTCTGCTTTAAGAGATATTCTGATTTTTTTTAAGCTTCTGTCCCATGCAGCTACATATTTTGACAAAACATTTTTGAGGAAAAAATTCACTGTATTTCAGGCTCAGTTCTCCACCCCTCATTTTTCAGGGGATTTTAACCATTCAGTTTTCCAATTTTGTCTCTCTCCAGCCCACTAAACCAACAAAACCTTTGCTGGTTTCTCTTTCTCCCAGCAGCAGCCTTCTGCCCAAATTCCCTGCATCCTGTTACACACCCAGAGTCTACAAATGCTGTAATCTTCAGCTCATTTCTCCTTAGAATCTTGGTGCCTCAGCCTCAATGCTTCAGCAGCTTTCTACCTTCAAACTTTTTCTTCTTCTTCTCCTTCTTCTTCTTTTTTTGGCATTTTATCTGTTTTTTTTTTTTCTGGTTGTTCTCAGTGGAAACATTAGACTGCCACAACCTGCTCCATTCTACTGGAAAATGAAAGTTTGTAGCTATTTTAGTTGAATACAAATGAAAGTATGGCGCCAGAAGTTGGGAAAAAATCATGGGTCATTCAGGCTTTGTTCAGGTGACCAAATAATTTATTATTCAAGCAGTAAAACTTTTGAAAATTAAAATGATGTTATCACTAATTAGCTCAGAGTAACTGGTGAAAACTGGGATATGGTCATCACAGGTTTTTTGAGTTTGATAGTTCTTCCTCCTTCATTCTTCCCTGATCCCAAATCTGCCTTACCAACTCCCTCCTTTCTCTGTAGGCACAAGGTACACAGTTGACTGCCAGAAGTTTTACCAACATACAGATGTACACTACATCTTGTGATGTTATTTTATTCCTGAAAATATTTTTAAGAAAGCTAAAACAGAGGGTTAGCTAAAACTGAGGGTTTGCTACCAACAGAACTTCAAAAAAGGGGAATTGTAAAGGATCTGCTTCAGGCAAAGGAAATTTGACAAAATTGCAGCCAAACTGTAAGTCTAATATACAAGCAACATAAGAAAGCAAAGAGGATAATAAATATGTAGACAGAGCTAAGCAAATATTAACTGAAAATTATGATAATGCCTTTTGGAGACCTAAAAAATAAACTAGAACTAAATAAATCACAAAAATAATTCTGGGAAGGTAATGATAGGGATTCAAATTTCTCAAATACCTTCTTCTTTTTGGTCAGCAGGAGGATAAAAATATTACCAGCTTTTAGGTTCCGAAACATTAATTATGCATAGTAAATTTTCTATGAGAATTTTCAAAATAGTAGAAATTGGATGCATAACTAAGTTCCAAACTACTGGAGGAGAAAAATACAATGACAAAATATAGCATTCTATTCGATAGAAAGAAGACAGGAGAGAAAAGAAAATATAGAAAAGGCAGGGTAAGAAAAAAACCCAAAATAAATTAGACTTAAACCCAAATATATCAGTAATTTCATTGTATGAATTAAGAAGTCCAGTCAAAGGATTAAGATTATTAGACTTGAAAAGATCTACCTATATGCTATTTAAGAGACATATAGAAAATCAATTTCAATTTCAAATTTGAAATTAAAGATGGAAAAATATATTCCAGCAAATCCTAACCAATAGAAAGCTGATATTGCTACATTCATGTTAAGCTTTAAGGTAAAATAAAGAAGATTACTGAGTAGTGATAAAACAGTCAAATCACTAAGGAAACATAAATTTAAACTAACAAACACCTATTAACACAATCTCAAATATGCAGAACAGAATTTAACAGAATTATGGGGAAAATATGCAGCTCAATCATCCTAGTGAAAGACTGAATACATGTATCTCAGCATATCATAAGATATGCATGGATACATATATTTTAGGTAGAAAAAACATTAGCAAGGATATGGAAATTTTGGATGACATTGATGATCTAGGTCAAATGGATATACAATTGGCATTTCAACCAAAAAGCGGAGAATATATACCCTTTTCAAACACATAGGGTACATTTACAAAATCAAACTATATTCTTGGTCATACAGTAAATTACAAAACTATTCCAAACAATTAATAGTTACAAAACTATTTCAAATAAATGTCATTAACTTGAAAACTCAAGGTCAAGAAAGAAGCTAAGTTCCCTAAGGACAATTAGGTCAGGGTTGTTCTTTCTCAAGGAGTTGAGTCACAGTCAAGATGTTAAAAATCTGTGTTCATTACATAGACCAGACGCAATGAAGAATTCTCTCTTCAGTGAGTCACATTTGCCTTCTTGTACTAGAAAAGAAACTGAAGTACAGAGGCTGAGCTGGATTGAAGCTCCACCATTTCCTTCCTGCCTCTTTCAAAGAGACCAGAGCTCCCTCCAGATGGACAGTCAGCAGAAGTCAGATCAGATCCTCTGGTGACAGCCATTCAAAAGCTTAAATGACAGGATTGCAGGACTCTGGATGAACTGGGACTAGAGTCTGCACCATATTGTGGGGAGGGGAGGGTGGTATGTCCTGAGGGAGGAAACAGGGACTCAGGTAGTGAGAAGTAGAGCAAGTTCTGTGAGACAGACATGATGGGACTGAAGGAAAGGGAGAATAGGAAAGAGAAGACACCATCTGAATGGCCATCCTGTGTTGTATTGTCTGCTTTCCCTGCATTTACCAAGAGTGAGTTAAATGCTCCAGGGACACAATTTTGAAAACTTTCACTTTGCATTTTTTGTGGGGTGTGCCAGCTTGAAACTATTATATACTCCAGAAAAACCATGTTTTAATCCTGATCCAATCTCGTGGGACCAGACCTATTGTTTGGGGTGGAAACCTTTCATTAGATTGTTTCCATGGAAATTGACCCACTCAATTGTGGGTGTGACCTTTTGGTTAAAATACTTCTATGGAGATGTGACATCCCCAATTGTGGGTGTAGTGTTTTGATTAGATGAAGAGGTGACTCCATCCATTCAAGGTGGGACTTGATTAGTTTACGAGAATCTTTAAAAGGGGAAATATTCTGGAAAAAGCTTCAGAGCCAACACAAGACCCAGACATTTGGAGATGCAGAAAGAAAGCACCCCTGGGGAAGCTGTTTGAAACTAGAAGCCAAAGGACCAGAAGATGCCAGCCCAAGTACCTACCCAGCTGACAGAGGTGTTCTGGACCCATCAGCCTTCCTTGAATCAAGGCATCTTTTCCTGGATGCCTTAGTTTGGACATTTTTATGGCCTTATAACTGTAAACTTGTAACTTAATAAATCCCCTTTTCAAAAGTCATTCCATTTCTGGTATATTGCATTCTAGCAGCTTTGGCAAACCAAAACAGGGGGAATTTTTGCTTTAACTTGCTTTAACCCTTCAGGAAAGCAATTAGTGAAATTACCAATAGAGGTTTACTTATTAACATTGTCTGTAAAGATGAGGAAGGCAGTCTCTGGAAAGAGTAGTCTGCCTAATGCCACTCATTCCCCTTATCCAGTGATCACTAGACAGACCCCAACTTGCTGAATTGTGGATTTACAGGTGGGAAGAACTGCTGGCCAGCAGACAACTACCCATCCTGGAGATCATTAAACCAATGCCTTGAGTTTACTCTCAATCCCTTTGACCTTTCATTCTTTCCTTTGGCAACAAATGTGGCTGGAGAAGAAAGTGCCACCTGTCAAATGAATGGCACCATGGTTTAAAGCTGTTGGGTCTGGTATGCACTGAGAGGCCTAATGTTTATAGTAATAACTGACAGAGGCCAGGTTCCTTCTTTCACTTATCATTATTGGTGCCTAGAAAGACAGTCCATAAACTTTACTAATTCAGAAATAGGCAATAATTGGCACTAGATGCCCCCTCTCTTCTATGGTTAGATCTCAGACAACTCAGGTTCAGAAACTATTCTTTCCATGTACTTGACAAGCCTGATCTAGCACAATGATTCTCAAAATGTTCTTGGAGCACAAGCCTTTTCTCAAATGAAATTTTAACACAAAAGTCATACGTATCAACATATAAAAGGAGACCTATATCGTTAAAAGCAGGGTTGGGGGAAGAACACTGCTGCTTAAACTCCTTCAGTCCTGGGATACTACCTCAATACCCAAGGGTTCTGCATAAGAGATTTGAAAACCACCCATCTACAGGAATGTCATGTGCTGGTTCGTATCTTAGAAAGTTCATATTCTAAAACAAACATCTTCAACAATTTCATTTCCAGCAAGTTAAAAGGGAAGCACATCACAAACCAGGAGGGAAGATAAATGCAAAACTACACCAAAGAAGTCCTCCTCTTTGGAGTATTACTATACTGAACATAATGAGAAATTAGGTGGAAGAAGATTATTTCCAGGGTTGTAGTCAGGTTTTGGGCCTCGCTTCTGCACCAGCCTTGGATCTTTCCTGCCAGATCTCCTGTTGTTGGGGTCAATCTTGAGCAACTTCATCTTCATAATGATTCTTGTCCTACCCTTACCCACTTAGATTATTTGCCTTCCCATCCACCTATATAGAGATATTTCCTGCTCATGCTTCTCACATACATGACCACATTATTTTTCCCTGGAATGTGAGGCTTTATTGTTTGATTCACCCCAGCATAGTTTACATTTTATGGAAAGTCACAAATTTCCTTATTTCCAAGAATTAGAAATAGTGTCATCTGAGGCAGGGTGCTGGTAATATGCAATCTCAGGAAGAATGGTTTAGCTGGGAATTCTATTTAAGCCAGTGCTAAATTACTTGACAAAATCAGTGGTTTCTTTCTTTTAGATCTAGAAAATCCCAGGAGTATAAATCCTACAGCCCAAGATTCTTTCCATCCCCTAAAACCTGAGTGAAGAGTTTATTAGTTTTCTATTACTGCAATATTAAATTATCACAAACTTAGTGACTTAAAACAACACAAATTTATCATCATGTGGTTCTGTAGGTCTAATGTCCAATAGTGATCCTACCAGGTTAAGACCAAGGTATCTGCCTGGCTGCATTCCCTTCTGGGCATTCAAGGAGAGAATCCCTTGTCTTGCCTTTTCTAACTTCCAGAGATTGTGTGCATTCTTTGTCCCATGGCCCCTCCTTGCTCCATCTTCAAAGCCAGCATCAGCAAGGCAAGTCCTTGACCCATTCTTCTGTCTCTGTCTTCCATTTTTAAGGACTCTTGTGATTAGATTGGGCCCATGTGGATAATGCAGAATAATCTCCCCATCTTTACATGCAGACCCTTAGTCACATCTACGAAGTACCTTTTGCCATGTAAAGTAACAAATTCACAGGGCCCAGGGATTAGGACACGTCTACCACAGAGAAGAATGCTAGAGTATGGATCCTAATGTGCTAAGTTTCTTGATGCTTTCTGGTATATTGTATTTTCTTGTTGTCAATGGCATAATTATATTCATCTGCTGATAGATCTGATTGTGATACTTTGCAAGATCCATAAAGTCAGTACTCCTTGTTTTTTTGTTTGTTTGTTTTTTTAACATGGGCAGGCACCAGGAATCGAACCCGGGTCCTTGGGCATGGCAGACCAGCATTCTTACCTGCTGAGCCACCGTGGCCCGCCCTGTTTTTGTTTTTGTGAGAAGTTTGGAAATAGAAGTCTAGATACAGATTGAGGAAATAGAAACTGAGTCCTTCATAGAATGAAAATAAAGATATAATTTTGACCCTAGGGTGTGATTTGCCACGTTTTCCTGAAGTAAGTTTGTGACTTTTCTTAACTTTATTTATTATCATTTTTACTTTTCACATAATTAAAAAATTTTAAGATAGGGGAATTAGAAAAAAGTTGCAAAAATAATAGAGGCTTCCCACACAACCTACACCCAGTTTTCCCTATCAACATCTTACATTTGTGACAATTAATGTACCAGTGTTGATACATTATTAAATAGTCCTTACTTATACAAATTTCCTTAGTTTTTATCTAATGTCCTTCTTCTTTCCACGGTCCCATCCAGTATACCTCATTACATTTGGTCATCATGTCCCCTTAGGCTCATCTTGGCTGTGATAGTTTCTCAAGCTTTCCTTGTTTTTGATAATTTGACAATTTTAAAGAGTGTTGATCAGGTATTCTGTAGAATATATCTCAATTTGGGTTCATCTGATGCTTTTCTCATGATTAGACTAGTATTGTGGGTTTGGGGAGGAAGCTCACAGAGGTGAAGAGCCATTCTCATCAAGGCTATATAGTTTCAACATGACATATCATGATACCTTGATGACCTTGCCAAGGTAGTGTTTGGCAGGTTTCTCCATGTAAAGACACTCTGCCCCCTTTTTCGTACTGCACTCTTGGGGACAAAGTCTATATGTAGCATATACTTAAGGAGTGAGGAGTTATACTCAATCCCCTTGAGGGTGGAGTATCTACATAATTTTTTTAAATTCTTCTATATGGAAATACTTTATTTATATTGGTATGGATTCATAGATATTCATATTATATTTTGGGTTATAATCTAATACTACTTTATTTTCAAATTGTTGTTTTCTTAACCTGTAGATTACCTTGTGTTAATGGTGTGGGAAATCACTGTTATTTTATAAAGTCAGCTACCTAGTCCTGCCTCTTTCACCAGATTCCTAATTTGTACGCACACTAACCAGATAACTTTGGAACTTTCAACTAGAAAATCTCACTCTCCAGGGGCCCAGTACCACCAAATCACACCCTGTGAAGAGGGAGGAAGCAGAATCCCAGGCAGGGTCAATGGGATGTGTCATTGGCATCATTGATGGAAGATTCTTGAGACCAGCCAAAGTGGCCAGTTACTGTGTAATAGCCCTATCAAAACTGGGCTAGGAAGGAGGAGACTGACTGGAAACTAAGGGAGGGAGTAAAGTCAAGGCCAGCAACCTAGGTGTCTGATTAAGGTGGGTTGGATCTAAGGAAAGCAAAATGGCAGGAGATACCATAGCTCAAACAGGCCTGGAGTGAGGCTCAGGCACAACAAGGGGTCAGGAACACACTCCTCAGAGTGGCCAGGTTCCATTTGCCATACTCTCTTCACACAGGATTTGGTTGCTTTGAGGTGGCTAGGGGCTCAGACATTCAGCAGAGAGACTATCCTGCATATTTGTAGCCTCAACCCCCCTCATCCTCACATCTCTCAGAAAACTACCTGCTGGCATCATTCTCTAGAAAGGTGGTCCATCTGAATGTTGGAGTCACTTGGGGAACTTTTAAACAGTATCATTGTCAGGGCCTACGGCTGTGAATCACTGCTATTGAAGATCAAGATTTTTCTTATATGTCTACAGCTAGAAAAATACCACCAGGGAGAAGGGACAGCTCTAATGGAGAAATGGCAGTTTCTTGCTTCCAGTATCCTCTCCTAAATACTTACCAATTTTGCCAAGGAAGATCCAAAAATCATGGTCCCATCAGCCAGGGCAAAGTAGCAAAACTCTTCCAATTCCAGGAAACAGTCAATATCAAAGATGTTCCAAATCTGAGGTGTAAGCCTGGATATAGCTCTGGACATGTGTGGTGGAGAGGCTATCAGATAAAGAACCTGGGTGTATCCAGGGGAAATAGATGATATGAAGAAATTCTGACCCAGTCTTGCCAGACACAAGACAGGGGCAGGCAGCAGCCTCCTGGCAAGGCCAACTCTTTTCTAGCTCAGGATTTAGGATCGACTGGTCCAGGCTCCTACATGTCTCAGGCTCTGTACCATCTACTGAAAACAGATCCGTCAGCACTGTACATAGTTCTAACAACAAGGCTTTGTCAGACACGTCCTGGCAGGAAAATGGCAATCCCAGACAGGTTATTGAGGTAGGTTATCATAAGAGTTATAAAAGATTGGGCAGGTTTAAGGGAAACCAACAGGGATGGTGCTGCTTTCTGACACTTGAAGGGTCAAGCAGAAGGAGGAGGGGCTGTAGGAAGGGGCTTCTAGGCAGCAGCTAAGAGTTCAGGAGAGGGAGTTGGCCAACCTGTAGAGACCTGATGAGGAGGGAACCCAAGAAATAAAAGCCCTGACCTCACCCTCTCCTAAATGCCCCAAGAGGAACAGATCCTTCAGCTGGTTTCTGTAGATGAGAAAACAGTCATATGGAACAGACCTGCAGTGTCCCTATAGCCTACAGCTAAGAGTCAAAGATATGCCATCAACCTTCAAACCTCACATAATATGAGTCAGAAATAGATATTTGTGGTAAGAGTAGGAGGGGTTTATTATGCAGCATCACTTGGTGAAAGCTCATGGAAGCCTACCAGAATCCTGAGGTCAATGGTGCTGAGTGGGGCAGCCCTTAAAGTCAGCCTTTGTGGCTGTGGATCAGGATTGGGAGTCAGAGTGGAAAGTGAGCCACAGAAGGCATCCAACTCAAAGGCTAGGAGTCTCTTTTTCTAGGCTTCTGTCATTAGCAGACATTTTTTCCTCTGAGGGCCAAGAATATGTCCTGAATCAGAGTTGGTGGCATGGTCCCTGGGACACTGGATGTCCTCCCAGACTGACATCCCCTAGTGGAAACGCCTGCTGGCACCTCATTCTTCTTTGCATCCTCTGCATCAGAGCAGCACCTGTTCATGGGAGATGTAAGAAGGATGTAGGTGCTGAGTGCACAGAGAATCACTTCTTTCTGCCATACTAGCTTCAGAGGATCATATTTGACAATTTCCCTATACCTCTTCCTACCATAGTAGATCCTCTGAGATAATATCTAAAAAATTTAATTTGAAAGGGTTTTTTCTTCCATTGTCAAAATATTTGTTGAGCAGAGTGTGGTATGAACAGTACGCTTGCTCAAATAGCTATTGTAAATTTTCCACCTTGAGTCTCCAGCTTTCATTTTTCTTTACTTCAACAGAAACCAGGTTTGTTTAAAGATTACCCTTTCTTTAGTGAAAAAATATAGAATCCAGAAGACTTATGGTCATCCAGGATAGAAAGATCCAAAGTTTAACCCTGAAACCCTACACAGGTATGATAATTTGAATTGTTATGTACCCCAGAAAGGGCAATATTCTTTTAATCCATCCCTTTGGGTGCACACCTATTGTAGGTGGGACTTTTTGATTAGGTTATTTCAATTAAGATGTGACCTACCTCATTCAAGGTGGGTCTTAATCTTCTTACTGGAATCCTCTATAAGAGGATAGAGGATACACAGAAAACACAGAGAAGTTCAGGGGAAAAGTTCCAAAGAAGCTAAAAGGTAAAGACACACCCAGAGAAGCTAAGAGAGACGAAAGCTAAGAGAGAAACATATAGCCAGCAGCTGGAAACAATAAGACCTTAGAGAGAAGATCTAGCAGACATTGCCATATGCATAGCTATCTGACAGGAGCCCAAGCTTGCTAGTAACTGGTCTTCAGAGAAGGTATCATCCTTGATGCCTTAACTGGGACATTTTCACAGCCTTAGAATTGTAAACTTGTATGCTAATAATTCCCCATTGTTAAAAGCTCATCCAACTCCCTTTGTCCAGTGTATGGGCAGATAAGTAAGAAAATAAAGACACAAAAATAAATAAATAGTGGGGGGAATAAGGAGTATGGAATGCTTTGGGTGTTCTTTTATTTTATTTTTAGTTTTTTTGGATCAATGAAGATGCTCTAAAATTGAGTGTCAAGATGAATGCACAACTATATGATGATAATCTGAGCCGTTGACTGTATGTTTTGGATAATTATATTGTATATGACTATATCTCAATAAAACTGCACTTTGAAAAAAGCCAGTTTATTCTTTGTGTATTGCATATCCTCAGCTTTGACCCCAGAAGTGGGGTGCTATAATTTGCAAATACCAAAAAATGCTGGAACAGCTTTATAAATGGGTAAGGGAAAAATTCTGGAAGAAATTCTGAGGAGCTTGATAGAAAAGGCCTACATTGCTTTGGCAAGACTGTTGGTAGAAATATGGACACTAAATGTACTTCCAATGAGGTTTTAGACAGAAATGATGAATATGTCATTGCAACTGGAAGAAAGGTGAACCTTGTTTTAAAGTGGCAGAAAATTTGGCAAAATTAAGTTCTGATGTTAGATGAAAGGCAGAATTTGAAATTGACAAGCTTGGATATCTAGCTGAAGAGATTTCCAAATTAAATGTGAAACGTGCAGCCTGGCTTCTCCTTGCAATTTATGGTAAAATGCAAGAGGAAAGGATTGAGCTGAGAACTGAACTCTTGGATACAAAGAAACCAGAAATGGATTGTTTCCAAAATTCTGAGTTTCCAGAAAGTGGATCCGTAGAGGATAGTGCCTCATGTGAGGATTTAACTGAACATGGAACCAGCCAGTTACTTCAATGCAAGTCTGTACTGGCAATGCTGTTATCCAGAAAAGATTTGTGGAAAGTCTCATTGTCTAGCAGGTGGGATCTCTTTGTAGTGAAAATTAAACTGACAAGTTTTTTTTTTTTGCAAAATTCTATAAGAATGGAACCATTGCCAGCGGGCACTAAAAGAAACAGAAAAGGGACAGATTGAAGGAAAAATGACTTCAAAGGCAGAACCATGGAAGCTGAGGTCTGGAACAAACACACTTCAGGCAAAGATAGTGAACCCACCCATCTATGTGGAAAGGATGAGTTTGCCCCAAAGTTTACAGAGGGTGGGTCTTCCACCCTATGTTCACAAAAAATATTACCACCCCAGGGTTCTCAGATACCTGGGGAATTTGGGAGAGTTTGGCAACTATCCACTGTTTGAGGGAGCTGAGCATGTGCCCCAGAGATTGTGGAGAATCTAGTCACCACCCCACTGTTCTGAGGGGGTTGAGCCTGTACCCTAGTGATGGCAGAGTATTCAGCCACCATCTCAAAGCTTGAAGAGGGTAGAGCCAAGACCATGACCGTCTTCCCAATCTTGGAAATGTTGGCGCCCTCATTCCAGTATTTGAAGACAGCAAGAACACTCACTGCATAAACCCTTGGAAAGGGTGGGGCTGCTACTCTATCATGCCCTGAGGAAAAAAACTTCAATCTATAGGAGATTCTCAGAACTTAAAATTTAATAAAGTATTCCCAAGAGGTTTTGAAACTGTTTGGGACTGGTGACCCCAGTTTTCCTCTCAGAGTCTCCCTATGACAATGGAAATGTGTACTCTGTGACCATCCATCCTTTGAATATTGGAAGTAGATAATTTGTTCTAAATTTCACAGGTCCAGGTCCACAGCCAAGGGGAATTTTGCCCCAGGACAGACTACACTTGTAAATAATTTGATGAGACTATGTACTTAACATTGTTACTGAAATATTTGAGGCTTTTGTGATATTGTGATGGAATAAATGTATTTTTGCATATGGAAAGAACATGTCTTTTTAAGGTCCAGAGGGTGGAATCTGATAGTTTGTTGCTATGTACCCCAGAAAAGGTCATGTTCTTTTCATCCATTCCTGTGGTATACACCTATTTTAGGTGGGACCTTTTGATTAAATTATTTCAATTGAGATGTAACTCACCTCATTCAAGATGGGTCTTAATCCTCCTACTAGAGTCCTTTATAAGAGGATAAAACAAGAAAACAGAAAGCCCAGAGAAGCTCAAAGGAAAAGTCCCAGAGAAGCTGAGAGACAAGGACATATAACTGAGAAGTTAGGATTTAGGAGATGATTATCAATACTGAATCATTATATAGATATTCGTTTTCACTTTCTGGCATATTAGAGTAGACAGAGGGAAATACCTGAAGTCGCTGAGCTGTGAAACAGCTGTCTTGATCCCTGATAATGATTTTATAACTATATTCCTCCATCGTGTGCCCTTCTAATTGTGAAAACCTTGTGACTGACCCTCACCTGTGCCACTATATGCATTTTTTCCACTTTAGAGTCTTATGATCACTAAAGACAGCCCCTAATGTTTATTAATGAAGGGCTTTGAATGTTTATTAATGACGTTAATAAGCATTAATGTTTATTAATTCCAAGCCTATCTTGACAGATGGAGCAGGATCTAACCAAAATGAACCTGCTAACATGTGCAGTAACTTAAGCTTTAACCTACAGTAACCTATTCCTCATTATAATACTAAAAATCTTGCCCATCATCATATAAATGCCACCATTTTCTTACATGCATTCTGTGACTAATCATGTAATCAGTCTGCGCAGGTTCAATAATTAGATCATCTCTAACTTCGTCATCTTGAGCAAGTCGTTGTGCTCATTGTCCTAAAACCTGCCTATCTTTTGGTACTATAAAACCATCAGAGCTACTGCAGTTTGGGGAGATAGATTTTTGGGCTGATAGGCCACTTGATCTCCTGCTTTGTGCCTAGCAATAAACTCTTTCTTTCTTTGAGACCCTGGTGTCTCAGGAATTGGTCATTTGAGCAGGCAGGGAACTCACTGCTTTTAAATTTTAATCATTCATTTATTTATATAATTTTTCTTTTTAATGCACTCTTTTGGTCAGTATCTGACACACCTGGAGAAGCTGAGAGAGACAGAAGCTAAAAGAGAGAAACACGTAGCCAGAAACTGGAAGCAACAAAACCTGGAAGAGAAGAAGCAGCAGATACTGCCATGTGCCTTGCTATCTGATGGGAGCCCAAGATCACTGGTAACTGGTCTTCAGAGAAGGTATCATCCTGTTGACACCTTAATTTAAATATTTTCATGGCCTTAGAATTGTAAACTTGTAAACTAATAAATCCCCATCGTTAAAAGCTGCTCCATTTCTGGTATATTGCATATCATCAACTTTAGCAAACTAAGACAAGTGCTCTAGTTTGCTAACTGCCAGAATGTGATATACCAGAAACCAAATGGCTTTTTAAAAGGGGGAATTTATTAAGTTGCAAATTTACAATTCTATGGCTGTGAAATTGTCCAAATTAAAGCAAGTCTATAGAAATGTCCCAATGATGTTCAGGGTTTCTTTCTCTGCTGGAAAGGCACATGGCGAACATGGTGACATCTGCTAGCCTTCTCTCCAGGCTTCTTGTTTCATGAGGGATCCCCAGGGACATTTTCCTTCTTCATCTCCACAGGCCTCTGGCTATGTGGGCTTTTGTGGCTCTCATGGCTCTCTTGCTCTTTCCTTAAATGTTTCCTCTTTTAAAGGATTCCAGCAAACTAATAAAGACCCACCTGGAATGGGTGGAATCACATCTCCCTCTAATCAAAGGTTAATACCCACAATTGAGTGAGTCATATCTCTATGGAGATTAATCTAATCAAATTTCCAACCTACAGTACTGAATAGGGATTAAAAGAAACACTGCCTCTACCAGATGATCAGGATTAAAACATGGCCTTTCTCAGGCACGTAATACTTTCAAACCAGCACAACAGGCATCCCGTATTATTTCCTCCAATTTTCTCTTGATTCTTAGCTAATCCAAGCCTGCATAAGGGTTTAAAGATGATATTGTGGGTGTAGCAAACACAGCGGCTTGCAGGTGTGCCTTCCTGAAAGACATTTTAGCAAATAAATGTGGTGACTTTTATGTCCCTTTGTTATTGCTGTTGGTCTATTCCTTTCCCCATTCATACTGCAATGAAGGGCAATGCTTGGTGTCTGTGTCATCTATATCTGTGCATTCCTTGAGGAACCTCATTATACCCAAATTTGTATTTTCTGTGCCTAACTTAGGCACTGATATATACAAGGACTCGAAAAGTATTTTTTGAATGAATGATTCCCACATTCTTATAATAGGACTAACTAGTCCTATTATAAGAATGTGGGAATCACTTACTGAGCTCTCCCATTTAATCCCATACATTCTCATGTACTCTCTTAATAACTCTATGAGGTAGATATTATTTATCCTCATTTTCTGATTTATAACCTGTGTTTAGAAATGTTAAGTAACTTTCCTGAGCCTTCAAATATAACTAAAATTTGATCATCTGTCACCATTTTTGCTTTTCCCATCTTGTCTAAGTTAACATGGTCTTTCACCTGGATGCAGTGTTCTTTAAATTTCAATCCATCAAGGTGTTGATAGTGTTTTCAGATCTTTTATGTTTACACTGAATTTTTTGTTTAGTTGTCCTATCAATTGTTGAGAAACCTACAACCATGTTTATGGAATTATCTTTCTGGCTTTAATTCTGTCAATTTTGACCTCAGGTATTTAGAGGCTCTGTTTCAAGGTATATATACATTCATTATTGCATTTTCTTCCCTTTTATTATTTTGAAATAGCCCTCTTTTTTTCTCTTGTAATATTCTTTGTCTTAAAGTCTGTTTATCTAATAGTTATACACTTCAACCTTTTTAGTCTTACAGTCTGCATGATATCTCTTTTGCATCCATTTACTTTCAACCTATCAGTGATTTTATATTTAAAGCACATCATTTGTAGACAGAATATAGTTGTCTTTTTATCCGTTCTGAAAATCTCTGCCTTTTAATTGAAATGTACATGAACATTTGATGTAATTATTGATATGTTTGGATTTATGTCTACCATCTTACTGTTTGTCTCCCCTTGACATTTTTTTATCATTAACTTTTTATTCTTCTCCTTTTTTCTTAACTTCTTTTGGATTGAGAAAATTTTATAATTCCATTTTCATTTAACTACTGACATTATATAACTACTGACACAAATATATATTTTGCATTTTTAGTTGCTGATCTGGAGATTACAATGAACATCCCCAACTTCACAGTCTGCTTGAGTAATATTTGTACTATTTTAAATAAAATGTGGAAATTTTGCAACTGTATAAACACACTTGCCATCCTTTAATGCTATAATTGCCATGTATATTACATCCATTCATATTATAAGCCCTATAAGACAATTTTATAATTTTTGCCTCAAACAGCCATGTGAATTTTAAAGAAATTAAATTGAAAATAGTATTTTATATTTACTTACCATTTACAATGATCTTCACTCCTTCTTGCCTATCTGAATTTCCAGGGGTTTTTTTCTCTTCAGGTTGAAAATTAATTTCCAGATTTTTTTTTCTCTTCACACTGAAGATACTTTAAGATTTATTTTTTCATAATACAGATGTGCTGGTGATTAAATCCCTGACTTTTCCTTTTATCTAAAATTCTAATCTCACCTTCATTTATGAAAGGCATTTTGCTGAATATAGAATTTTGAATTGACAGTCTACCTCCACCTTAGTACTTTAAAGATATTGTTTTACTGTCTTCTGGACCCTATTGTTTCTTATGACAAAGCCACAGTCATTAGAAATGTGTTTCCCTATAAGCAATGTCATTTTTCTCTGACTGCTTTGAAATATTTTTCTTCCATTTTCATCAGTTTAACTATGATGTAAATAAGAGTTGTTTTTCTACTTTATTCTTTCTAAGCTTCTTACATTTGTAAATGTATGTCCTTTGTCAAAATTGGTTTTGGACATTATTTTCTCTCAATTATCTTTCTCCTCCTATTTGCATCCTCAATACATGTTCTAACTTTTAACATGTTTTAACTTGTATTGTAACTAATTACAAAAGTAATTTTGATATTGTTCTCCAGATACATAAGCCTCTGTTAATTAAAAAAAAAATTTTTCTCCATGATCTTTAAATTGGATCATTTCTATTGATCTACTTTTAAACCCATTGCTTCTTTCCTTTGTCCAATCTGCTCTTAAGCCCACCCAGTTGTTTATTTATTTTTTTGCATGCTGTATGGTGGGGTTTCATTTAATTCTTTTTCCATGTGAGTATCCCATTATTGCAGCACCATTTGTTGATTTTATTTGTCTGTTTGTTTGTTTTTGTTGGTTTCTTTGTTTGTTTGGGAAGTCCATGGGCCAAGAATTGAACCTGGGTCTCCCACATGGCAAGCAAGAATTCTACCACTGAACTACCCTTGCACCTCCCAGTTAATTTTTTTTCTTTTTTCTTTTTTTGTTTTCTCCCCTAGTTACTTTTCTATTTCAACTATTTTGTTTTTCACTTCTAGAATTTCCATCTGGCTTTTTTGCAATCTCTTTTATTCCACTGAGGTTTCCCATCTTTTCATTCATTGTGAACATATTTTCTTTTATACACTGTCATGGTCAGGGATATGTGGTGTTCTGGTTTGCTAGCTGCTGGAATGCAACACACCAGAGACGGATTGGCTTTTAATAAAAGGGGATTTATTTTGTTGGTTCTTCAGAGGAAAGGCAGCTAACTTTCCACTGAGGTTCTTTCTTATGTGGAAGGCACAGGATGGTCTCTGCTGGTCTTCTCTCCAGGCCCCTGGGTTCCAACAGCTTTCCCCGGG
>PVIY010049644.1:0-16608 GCA_004026745.1 Myrmecophaga tridactyla
TGCTTTCTCCCTTTCTTCCTTCCCGCGGAGAGCTGATGGGGATGGGAATTAAATCAACAACCTCACCCCTCCCAAAGCGTTCCACCCTCTCCTTCCTGCTTCCACCAAAGGATGGGTGACTGAGTGTAAACTCAATCCCCACATATCTGGCGGGAACTTTAAGGGGCCTGTGCGGTGGGAGCAGAGAGGGCTTGGGCAACACTGAGTCCCATGCCTTTGGGACCATCGCCTAGTCAGAAGGCTGTGGCCCACTTTGTGGGTCTGGTGCGTTCAGGCCCTGGCTGGGGGAAGTCCGCTGGGCAGCCCTTCCACCAGCCAGGGGCAGGGCTGACAGCCTCTGGGAGGGAGCAGGTGGAGAGGGCAGTGGCTGAGTGACGCCTGGGGTTCTGGGAGATCTGGCCGCAAAGCGAGTGCCGGAGCATGTCAGCGTTTGGCAGCTCAGTGATTCGGCCCTATCTGGCCAGACCAGGGCTGGGCGTAGGGTCCCTAATTTCCTCCCCCAAGCTCCCCTCCTGGAGAGAGGCCCAACCCCTCAGGTTACATTGTTCTGTAGGGACTCTAGGGCCCAAATTGGGTTCCTGGTGGTAGGGAGGACACAGACTGGGGCTGATGCCCAGGGACATCACAGTGAGGCCTAAGGGAGACGGAGGGGAAAGTGCAAACCAGCTCCTCTCCCCAGACGTGTGAAGGGAACCCTGAAGCTTTTGTTCAGAGGGGGAAAGCTCGTCCCAAGCCCCTTACTTGGCTCGGAGCAGCCGGTTGTTCCGCCAGCTAAAGCGCAGGGCCCGGCAGAGCCTAGGGCAGCTCGGATCCTTCTCATCCTCGCCCCGGCGTGCGACCTGGAGGCCAGCCCTGGCCCTTCAGCGTCCGGGGTGGGGGGTGGGGGCCTGCGGCCACGGCCACTCTGGCCCCACCGAGGGCATCGGACTTTGGATGTGACCCGCAGGGACCCTGGAGCTGTTTCTAAGACCCCTGCCTTGCCGCTCTGTCTCTGGAACCCAGAACGGGAGAGCTTTCCGGAGACCTTTAATGCCCCAAATTAAGGATCCCAAGACTTTCTAATTATCTTCCTTTGGACCGGCTAGCCTGCGTTTGAGGCTGCATCTTGCTTCCTCTTTCTTTTCTCTAGGTCTTTCTTTCGGTCTCGATAGCACTCCCCCCCTCCTCTCCCCATTCTCTCCCACCCCCTCTCCCCGCCCCTCCATATCCCACCTCCTTTTTGTTAGCTTAATATGGGTTCCTTTAGAATTCGTCCGACTTTGGCAGCCCGCGCGCGCTGTGTGTGTGTGTGTGTGTGTGTATGTGTGTGTGCGCGCGCGCGTGTGCGTGTGTGTATTTCTCGGCTGCTAATGATTGTGTGTTGATAGAGTAATGCAGTGGCCTCATTAGCCTTTGTTTAGAAGGTGTTAAAAGGGAAATCTGCATCGGAAAGCGGCGGTTTACACTGCAGCGCGGCTAAACACCGCGAGCTGGAGCCGGTTGGGGGGGCTCCCGCCCTCCGCCCCAGGAGCCGACCGCTGAGGACCCCGGGAGGGGGGAGGGGCCCAGGGAAAGCGACCCCCAGCTCCTTCCTCCCAAGGCGAGTATGTTTACCCCGCCGCGCGCCCTTCTGCTCGGCGGGAGCCGCAGAGGGGATCGCGCTTTCTGGAAAACTCTCCTGCGCTGCCCAGCAGTGCGCGGCGTCCTTTCTCCCCTGGGTTTCCTGGGGAGGGGACGGGGGTGGGTGGGTCAGGATGCTGTTTAAAAAAATTCCAGGGATTTTTTTTTGAGTGTGTTTGTTGGGGTGGGAGGTGGGGGGTGAGGCTGAGGTGTCTTATGCCGCCACTGGCCGAGGGATTCTGCTGGTTCGCCTGCTGTCATTTCCTTGCGCCCGAGACAAGCTCCGGGGCTTTGCGAAGAAACCTCTTTTCTTCCCTCCCAACACATTCGCAGGCGGGTAGAGGTAGTGGTGAGGTCTTCTTTGCACGGAGACTCATTCTTAAAACTTATTTTCCTGGTTTACTCCCACTCCAGGATTCTAATTCGGAAAGAGTTCCGCGACCTCAAAACCGCAGCTTGGCGGGCCTGTTTCTCTAAGCTTGGCCGAAGCGCCTAACTCCTTCGAGCCCGGCGAGTGTGTATGCATGTGGGAGCAGGATTTGGGGAGTGGGCTTCACACGCGCGCTATCCCCCACCCACCAGCCTCCCGGGAAGCGAGGTTTCAGGCAGAGGAGAACACGAGAAAAAAAAAATCCCTTTAATCCTGGATCCTACGAAAGGATCCAGGGAAAAAAAATTTTTTTTCTTTTTTTGGAGAAGCTTTGTGGGTGAGGCTTGTTAAACTCGGAGCCAGTCGCTTTTCCTGGCAAAAGAGAGAAAAACGCTGCGGAATTCGTGCGGGGGAATTACAAGGTCTGCGATCAAAACGAAATTTGCTTTTGGCTGCGCCGGCGGTTGCATCGGAAGAAATGCTTCCTCAGCTTTCTGGCGACCCTTTCTGAATTTCGATGTTTTCTACCCTGGATTTGATGTTGCGGCTCTTGGGCCGAAGCTCAGCTTGTCCGGCGTCCTTGCGTGGGCACGCGTGGAGAAGCTTTCGACATCGCAGGGGTTTTTTGTTTTGTTTTGTTTTTTGTTTGTTTTGTTTTGGTCGAAGGTGAGGCGTTGACTGGGGACAGAGCCTGGACGGCTGGAGCCTCGGGCAATGACAACGAAACGAATTCCAAACCCAAACTGAACTCTCCGCCAAGATTCCCCAAACCCCCCGACCGTCGTGCAAACACCGCGTAGACAGACCGGAGGTACTACGCAAAACTAAGTAAAAATCGGCCGCGGCGACGCGGTGGAATGGGATCCGGGCCGAGTTCGGAGGACGCGGGGAGAGGGTGGTAAAACCTCCACCGCTCTGCTCTGTCTTTCTCTCTCTCTCCCGGAAGCAGGTTTGGCGGAGCAGGCAGGGGGCGAGCCAGCGGTCGCTGCCGGGCGGAGTGCGGGCGCCGGAGTTCCGACCGAGACAAAGGCGGGAGCTGTCCGCGGTGCTGAACCCCTCCTTCTCCTCTTCCCCTCTCTCCTTCACTCCGTGACTCTTGCCTCCCCCTTCGTTTATTTCCCTCTTCTTACCTCTCCTTAGAACTGGTGTCCTGTACACAGGTGTATATATATATTTTTTTCCTCCCAAAGAACAAAATGATTGATTAAAAACCGTGTCTTCTACTTTCTCCCCAAAATGAATGATTTAAGAAAGGTTCATTTTAAATGTACTCTAAACCAGTATAAATAGCTCTTACCACCCCCAATGAAGTAGAAATTTGTGTTTAAAACAATAGAACTAAACAATAACGAATGGCATGTATCTGTCCTTTGATTTATTCTGAAGAAGAGGCAAGGAGTGTTGAAATTTGAGTTTTGGGAATATCATATCCCCGGAAATTTAATTTCTGGGGTATAAAAATGTAAAGGCTTGGGTGCATTTGTGGTTAAACATGAAGGTAAATATCTAAGGCAGCTGCCTCCGTGGAGATACATGGCTTGTGAGGGTCAAAGAGATGGCCATTAAGTTGACTCAATCCTTTAAGGCAGAGATGGGATCTGCAGGGGTAACAGTTTTCAGAATTATTAAGAGGGAAATGATTCCCTTAAAAAGTTTGAGTACCAAAGAGTTAATCTTTAATCTGGGGCTTCATTTTCTCAATGTGTGTGGTATTATCTAGACACGTGGCATGGTGTATAACCAAGCATTGACTCTTCTGCTCATATTTGTATGCAGTACTTGTCTAAAGAAGTTTGTGCAGGGGAGAAAAACATCATGAAAATATTCCCACTCCGGCTGGGGGAGGAGGCATCCATTCTAGCTCATGCAGATCTATATGCACACCCTCTGGCATCTGATAGATATACTGCCTATATAGATACAGAGCCTAGATACCCTGGGTCCACCTTTTCATTTGGTCTTCTCAGTACCCTCCAAGCCTTCCCACCCTGGGGGCTTCCACTAAGCCTAGTTATCAGCACTGCCAATATACTGGGGGAGGACACCCTGCCAATTCAATTGAATAGAATCACTGTGGTTTCCCCTCTGAACATTCTAGAGCTGATTTGCCCATAAAGGGAGAAGAACCAGAATTACCAAAATTTGTAATAAGAGGTTGCTTGATCTTTGGGTTGGGGTAATGACACCCCAATTTCTCCAGACCCTGACTATCAGGTCCCACCCAAATACCCTTAGATCTTTCATTAAGGGTAAACTGGTCATCCATGCACCTTTCACCCTCTCAGAATGCAGAACCTAATGCTGCTAGGACAAAAGACCTGATCATAGGTGAGTGAAAGAAAAGATAAAATAAATGCCATTTATTGAGTGCCCGCTATGTACATTTGATTCCTTGATCTTCATGTCAACCCTGAAAAGGAATAGATGTTTATCAAGACCCCATTTTATAGATAAGGAAATTGAGGCTCATTAACTTGCTTAAGATTACCCAGTGAAGGCCTGTGATTCTAATGCAAGTTTCATTGTCTTTGGAGTCCGTGATTGCTCTAATACCCCATTCTTTGCTGGGGGCCACACTGGTGGGTACATAGGGGATATACCAGTGGTTACACGGTTAACTTTTATTCATAGTCCCTTGGATTCCCAGACCATCGTGGCCTGTGGTCTGTACTTGGAAGTTGTATTTAAGCCCTGACCCTGAAATGAGAACGGCAAAGACAGTGGGTTCTTCTTCTTCATGTGAGTTGGGTGGGGATTTCACAGAATGGGACCAGCCTAACATGAAGGGGGCCCTGAAGCCAGGAGTCCTCCTTGGTTCCCCTTTCTTTCCTGCCCCACATCCAGTCAGTCATCAAGTGCAGTTAGTTCTGCCTCCAAAATATATCCCAAAGCCATGTACTTCTCATCGTCTCCTCCAATATTACCCGGTCCAAGTCACCATCATCTCTCATCTATTTTATGGCAAGAGCCTCCTGGCCGGTCTCCCTGTTTCTTCAAACCTTACCCCCTCTGCCGTCCATTCTCCACATTGTAACTAAAGTTATGTTTTAAAATCATAAATGAAATCTTGTCATTCTTCTGTTTTTCATCCTCCAATGACTCCCCATTACCCTTAGAATAAAATCTACACTCCTCACTCTAGCTTGCAAGGCCCTTTAGGATTGTCCCCTGCCCACACTTCCTAACACTTCCCGCTTTACTCTATCTACACCAGCCATGCTGGGCCCCTGCTGTCCTTACAACACCTAGGCTTTCTCGCCTCAAGACCTTTGCACTTGGGTGTTCCCACTGCCCTCTGGGCTTCACAAGGCTTGCTCCCTCCTGTCACTTACAGCTCAGCTCACATGTCAACTCTTCAAAGAAGTTTTCTCTGACCACTTTATCTAATACTACCCAATCCCCAGCCACTTCCTGTTATCTCTCTATTTACTTTGTAGCTTTTATTGATATACAGAATTATCCTATTTATATGTTTAGTTATGTACTGTCTGTCTTCCATAATAAAATGCCAGTTCCACTGCTGTCAGTTCACTGTCGAATCCCCAGTGCCTAGCTCAGTACCTAGAACATAGGAGTTGCTTAATACATATTTGTTGACCAAATGAATAACGAATGAATACAAAGATGGCGAGAGAGCTGCACAAGTGGATGGAGATGGATGGGCAAAGCTGAGAAGGAACTGAGCTTTGTTTGCCAATCTTCCAGACTCTGCAAATGGAGCAGCTGGCTGGGCGGGCTATCAGTTTGGAAAGAAGAAAAAATAAAAGTTTTCCTAAGGACTCAAAGAGAGTTCAGTCTTTGGGTGGATTCTGCAGACTATATTAGGAATCAAATTGGGATGGAAAAATGGATCTCTTGGAGAGTGATTTTTATAAGCTCTTGTTAGATCTGAAATCTTCGTTTGGTTACAAACAAAAGGTTAATACTGAAAAACACAGAAAGATAAAGAAGACATAAATTACAACATGTTTCTTGAAAATTCAACCTGTCCCAACTCTGAGGGAAGTCTAGGCGTTAGGACTAATTTCTTTGCTCTTCACAAAAAGAAGCTGAGACTCTGCAGCTTGAGTCTCCTGTGTTGGAATCTGGCCCCATCGCTTACCAGCCATGTGATATAGGGGAAGTCATTTAGGCTCTCTGTGAGCCTCAGTTTCCTCCTTCATAGAAGGAGGATAAGAGCAATATATCTGTCTCATAGAGTGGTCATGAGGGATTATTTTGGTCTTTTTTTACTTGTGTTGGGATATGGTACAGGAGAGGAAAGGGGAGCAGAGATTGCTAGGGGATGGGGAAAGCAACGGTGCAAAGGAGACTGAGATGCAATGGGAAAGAGCTGAGACTTGCCCTTGGAGATCTCATTTTCTCCTTCAAGAGCCCTTCTCTTACCTATTGAGGTAGAAGAGGACTGTGAAGTTAGAAGACCCAGCTTAGAGTCCTGGCTCAAAACCTGACCAGCTCAGCCATGAATAGGCAGAAATGCTCACCTTGCTGAGCCTCAGCCTCCTCCCATGTAAAAAGGGCCACAATTATTTCCTGCACATGGGGATGATGGGAGCATTTGGGGAGATGATGGTTGAGAAATTGGAAAGCATCCTACATGTTAGCTGCTGTGACTGGGCTTTGTTTTGAGGCTAATTTCTTTGCTCTTCACAAAGAGAAGGGTCTCCTCGAGTGGGTGAAAGTGGGTGAATCCATTTTGTTGAACCCTGGAGTAGACAGAGAAGGAAGGGAAGGACGCTCTTCTTAGAGAGAGGGGCAGGTAGATACGTGTTGGAGTCATTAAAAGGTCTTCCAATAGCTCGTCCCAGGTCTTCAGAGCTGGTTCCCAGAGAGGTTTATTGGGCCCACGGTACTTGCTGTCACCCTGTGGGGTTATCTCCCTTTTGATAATAGATAATAGAAGTGTTCTACTAATATGTGTCTCTGTCCCGTGCTGGCCAGTGTCCCCAGGTGTTAAATGCACTACTGGAATTAGAGTTTCAAAGAATTCTCATGGAAAATTGTTTTGTTTCATTAATGATCACTCCCTAATCTGCAGTCATCAAAAAGTCATCGAGCCCTTTTGGGTCCCAGGTGTTGTGCTATGAGGCATGCAAAGCGCCTTGTATAGTGACATTCTCAGAAAAGCATCAAGATGCAAGGGGCTGTTAGTAACTCCATTTTACAGATGAAAAAACTAAGGAAGGAGTCATCCCACAGCTAGTAAAGGGCAGAGCCTCCCTGGACTTCTACCCAAAGCGGCATGACTCGGAGTCCCAATTCCTGACCATGATGCTGATGTATCTTCTATTTTATTTGTGTGCTTTTACACGGAAATTTTCCCAATAATATGGCTGTCTAGGAAATCCTTCTGTAAAGTTATATACAAAATGTTAGCTGTGAATAGATCCGAGATAATTTAAGACAGGGCTCACCCCTTGGAGTCATGTTTCTCTCAATGGGGCTTGCCCCATGTTGGTGGATCTCACCAACGCATGGTTAAAAGGTCACATAAGGCAAAATGAAAGTGTGAGGCTATCCCTCTTCCTTGGAGTAACTCCAAAGCCATTTTCTCCTCCCTCTTCTTGGACTTTTTTCTCTTTGGCTGATTGCAGACAGCGCCCATTTCCTGGCATATTGGCGTCCCCTACCACTGGCTCCCAGGCGCTGGTAAGCTTCGCAGTGTAGTCTGAGTCAAATTCACCTTTGCCTCTCTCGTACCCACCGTGTCTCACAACCGTCTTATATCAGAACTGTATTTTTTTTTTTTAAGGAAACACTTGATTCAAAAGGATTATTCCAAGAGGAGGGGGAAGGAAAGGGCTTCCCATTGCAACAGGGGGAGGGGAACTGCTCAATAGATGGGTGCTCTGACCAGAAGATCAGCAAGCATCTTGAGGATTCAAGGAAAAGGATTTTTCTTTTATAAAAAGAGAGGAATAAACAAGACAAGAAAGAACTGGGTGTGAGGAAGTGGGGGAAGTGGGATGAAAAGCAGACTTGATCAGACAGTGGCTCGGAGAATGTTTTAACCTAAAGCTCAGCGGGTTTTGATACAAGCATTGTTGAATAAGGGAACGAGCAGCCAGGTGACCCCATAGCATCTTGTCCCCCAAAACCTGTAACAACCCTTAGCAGCCCCAATTGTAATTCCTCTGCTCACATGTCCAGGAAAAGTGGGGTTTCTCCATTGTGGCACTACTCAAATTTGGGGAGGGATAATTCTCTGTTGAGGGGGCTGGCCTGTGCATTGACATATACATGCCAGCATCACCCCCACCTAACCCCTAACTCTAATGACCAAAATGTCTCCAGATGTTGGCAAATGTCCATAGGGGTGCAGAATCATCTCTGATCTAGAGCCAGCCCCCAGGTTTCCAGCATGCCCCTTGAGCAAACCACAGTAACACTGAACTGTTCCAGGTCTAGGGTCGGGGGTGCCTGTGAAGGTAGAAAAGACACATGCAAAGTGCCTCCCTTCATTTGCTCATTCGGTAAGGCATGCATCAGATACCTACTGCATGCAAGCACTGTGCCAGGGCTGCACATGTCACCGTGGAGGAGCCGCCCTGCTCCCAAGCTGCTCACAACTGAGCTTGGCGTGACCCACATGTCAACATGACCTTTCCTACCATGAGCTATGGATTACCATAGGCATCAGGGGAGGGAAAGCTATCAACTGCTGGTCTGTTCACTCATTCATTCATTCATTCATTCATTCATCAAAAACGCATACAGCTGGTACAGTTTGGATTAGTTACTTAATCTCTCTGAGGCTTATTTTCCTCATTTGCAGAACAGGGCTAATAGTAATGACAAAAGATACTTACAACCTCATGGAGCTGTTGTGAGGGTTAAATGAGATGATGCAGGCAGAGCTTTCAGCACAGTGCCGGCACAAGGTAAGTGCCCAAACAACAAAGGCTGTGCTTAGTTATTAGTGATAAAGTATTAAGTAATATGCCCATGGGTTTGACTGGGTGTGTTTATGTGAGCTCCTCATCCATAGACAGACCTCTCTGAGCTCTGATCCCAGAGAAATCCAGGGAGGAGACAGGCAGTAAAGTAACAAAGGAGCCCCGTTCTTCTTTATCTGATGAGAAGAGCGATTCTTCAATGTGAGTTGTGATTACCTAGATCTCAAGCCCTTCCTTCCATCCTCACTTCCACTTTGCAGGCATCACAACTGTGGCTCCAGGCAGATGAATGCCTCGGAACTTCTCACCTGGTGGAAAAGAGGGCAGGGATAGGAACTCAGATTTCCAAAGAGACACCCAGTGTCCTGGGCACTTATCCAGCTAGTGGGATTGTTTCTCCGCTTCTTCAATGCTTTTGCCAGTTCCACTTCCTCGAGAGATCAGGATGAATCAGCAGACATTCGTTGAGCCTCCTCGGTGACTAAGGCGCTTTGCGAAGGGCTGGGGAGTAGGGGGATGCACCAGACCCGGTTCTCGTCCAGGAGTTCAGTGGGGGAAGATTAAATGTGAAACCAGTAAAAAATACAAAACACCCCAAGGAAGGAAGAGTTTGTGGTGGCCAGCTCATCAGTGTGTTTAAATAGAGTGACTCCGGATTGTCTGTGTTCCCTGGAGGAACCAAGTACCTTGGAGAGAGGAGTTCCAGTCCCTGGTCCCTGTCCTGATGGTAAACCACAGTCTTGTAGTGCTATTTTCTAGCTGGGAGGCTGCGGACAAGTCACCCCACCTCTCTGCACTTTCTAATCTGCAGATCCCCAGAGTCCTTAGAACCAAAATTTGGACATTACAGGCAGAGGCAAGATCAGCTGATATCAGGGACTAGCCACACTCATATCAGGACGCCTGCTTTGTCTTTGGATTTTCTGTGTGACCTTGGGAAAGTCACTGAACCTCTCTGTTGTACTCCTCAATCTGCGATTTGGGAGTTGAGTGTCCTCAGCCCAATTTACATTGGTCAGAGCTTCCTGGACAACGATGCTGGGCTAGCTGAGGTGCAGTGATTCATATTTGGCAGACATCGAGCTCTGTTTCCTTTTGGGGGCAAAGGGATCATGAAGAGGGAGGCCAGTTAGAGACCCATCCCTCCAGGAATGGAAAGCCAAAGTGGAAGTTGTGGGGAGGGTTTGGAGGAGTTGGTCCGTGGGAACTGAGGGTTGCTTGCATCACTGTCCTACCCGGGGCTCGGACCAAGGAGAGATGGAAACCTCATCAGCCAACAAACAGATGTCTCCTGAGTCTGGGCTTATGTGCACAACCAGGAGAGACAACTCATAGGTGGGTCAATCAACTAACATCTATTAATAGAAGAATGTGTCAAGCCTCGAGTGCAGCTTGCTGTGGATGCAAAGATGACAAGGACCCTTGTCTTCAAGGCTCTCATGGCATAAAGGAGGACTCCTCATACCTGGCTCCCAAATGTCAGCTCCACCTACCTAACTGCTCACTCCACAGACTCCCAGGAGAGCCCAAAGGCCCTTCAAACTTGCCGTGATCAATACTGACCCACCTCCTTTTCCCAGCCCACACCTGCTGTCTCTTCTGGCATCATCATCCACCCCGCTGTCCAAGCCAGAAACCTCGCTTGGCTCCTCTCTCTCTCACTCCCCTATAATCTATCCCCAAATGTTGTTGATTCTCTCTTTTTTATGTCTCTCACTTACCCCTGGCCATGCTTTAGTTGAGGCCGATGCAATCTCTTGCGGTGACACGCTGTTCCCATCTCTCCTCCCATCTATTGTCCTGGTCCCAGGAAGAGTGATTCGTTATAAAGCAAAACTGTCCAGTTTACTCCTAAGTTAATCCCCCCACCCCAGGGGCTCCACTTTGCCTCCAGGACAGAAGCTAACCCCTCAGTTGGTTTCTAAGTCCCCCTCCCAGGCTTCATCTCTCGTCCCCTACCTCTCCGCAGTCCAGCAATCCTGAACCCTTACTGGACTTTCCAATACATTTGCTTCCTTCAGCTTCAGATGTTCCTCTTACTGCAAGGAGTCTTATTCCCCAACTCCCATATGCCTAGCCTGTCTTCCACATGCTTCCTCTGGGCAACTTCGGCCCCCCAGCACCCCTGCCTGTTTCCGCGCAGGCCCTGGGCTCACGGAGGGCCAGGGCTCCTCTGCGTCACCCCTGGTGCCTCGAGTCCAGGGTCTGGTCCAAAGTAGATGCTCAAAATACAGTTACACAAGAATTCTGGCAACCAGCGGCCCAGGCCTTTAGGAGGTAGGGAAGCTGTGAAGGTTTTGTGGGGTTGCTTAGAGGGATTTTTTTTTTCAGTCCAGCTTTTTTGAGGTACAACTGATATACAATAAATTGCACATATTTAAAACGTTCAATTTGATTAGCTGTGACGTATGATGTGAAATGATTACCATATCAAGAGAGTGAATGTATCCAGCCCTCCAGAGTTGCCTGTGCTCCTTGGGGAGCCCTCCTTCCCTGTCCTCTACCCACCCCCCACCCCCATCCAATCCCCAGGCAACCATGGGCCTGGTTAATGTCAATAGAGATTAATTTGCATTTTTCTAAAATTTTATATAAATGGAATCACATAGCATGAACCTGGGCCTGGCGGAGGGAGAGAAAAGGAGGGAGGAAGTGCTAAAAGAAGAGAGAGAGGGTAGAGGTGAGGGAGAGAGGAGTGGGGGTGGCGGGGTGACAAGGCGAGGAGAAAAGGAGGAAACCTCAGGCTGGAAAGCCACACCTCACGCAGTGACCTCAGCTAAGTAGGGTTCATCCAGGACTTTCTGTTGCCAGGAACTAGGACAAGCTCTTTAGCTTGTCCAACAACCCCTGATGGGAGCTATCATGATCCCCACTTGGCAGAAGAGGAAGCTGAGGCTCAGAGAGGGGAGGTCACTAACCCAAGGTCACACAGCTAGGAAGGGGAAGACCAGAAGTCTGAACACAGGTTCACGGATCTCAGAATCTGCACTTGGGCTCTCCTGCCACTCCTGAAGTCCCTAAAGTCAGAAGTTTCTGGCGCCAGAGAAGGATGTGGTGGTCCAAGTTCCAGGATTGAGCCCTGTGACTTCCAGTCTCACTGGGTCAGCTGGATAGGTTGTGTTCTGGCCAGTCCGGTCTCCCGCCTTCACACTGGCCTTCTTGTGGCCATCCTTGTCCTTTTCAGGCTATTCTCTACCCAGCAGTGATGCTTTTTACCACAATTCAGTTTCTGCAACTTCCCAAGTTCTCTGGCTGCTTCCATGACATTTTAATAAAATCCAAACTGCCGACAGGACCCGGCTGCTCCGGGCTCCCTGCTCTCACCTCCAGCCCCTCTGGCTTTCTCACTGCTTCTCTTGCCCAGCACACTCCCTGCTCCAGGCATTCACACCTGCCTTTCCCTCTGCCTGTAAATCCTTGGGCCTCAGAGTCCCACGGGGGCTCAGCCCCTGACTTCACTCAGGTCTCAGCTCAAATGTCACTTTACTGGAGAAGCCCTGTCTCTCCCTGTCTGAAAATCGTCTCCTGCCCCACTCATCACACCCTCTCTCACCTGGCACTATTTCCTTCTAGCTCTTACTGCCGTCTGAAAGCAGGGAGCTCAGGCATGTATTTCTCTGTATCCTTCAGCTTGCCTGCAGGAATGTCAGCTTTTGGTCAATCCCTAGACCTCCAGGCTTAGCCCAGAGCCTGGCACAAGGTACTTACTCATTAAACATCAGCATGAACAGTTCAAATTTGCTGATATCTTACCGTTTCTGACCTTTCAAAGACGGCAGTTTCACATGGTTCCGTTTGAACTGGAATGAATGAATGAATGGGTTTCTCCTCCCTGAGCATCTGCCTTCTCATCTGTAAGGTGGGGTGCTGGATGGAAGCTTTGGGGAAACTAGAAGGCCAGCCCCCCTGCCCCGCACCCCCAGTGAAGCTTCAGCTGTCCCTCTGCACGGGAGGGGCCGGTCGGTGGCTGGACAAGTAGGAGCTGCTGTGGCTGGAGATACGGCGTGATGAATGGATCATGGAACAGGTCCTAGGAGGAGAGGGGAAGGATGGGAATGACACTATTTAGCTGAGAAATGACCTCCTGACCCTCTTCAAATAAATGCAGGCTTGTTATGGAGACGGGAGGCAGCTGCTGCAGCGGCGGCTCCCTCTGATACGGGCGCAAGAGAACAAAACGGGCGTGCATTGTGTGCCTGTGGCGGTGTACATGTGCCAGTGTCTCTGTGTGTCTGGTTGTTTTTGTGTGTGTGTCTGTGTTGGTGTGTGTGTGTGTGTATGCGGATGAATGCGTCTTTGTGAGTGTGAGCATGTGTATGTCTGACCATGAGTACGTCAGCCTATTTGTCTATGGGTGTCTGTCTTCTAGTGGGTGTCTGAATGTGTCTGTCTGTGTGTCTTGTGTGTGTCTGTTTTTATGTGTGAGTGAGTGTAAGAGCTGTCTGGATGCCTGAAGGAAACTTCTCTGTATCCCTGAACTGTTCACGTCTCATTTGAACTCCAAACAACTAATCATCGCTGGCTGGGCACCTACTGTGTGCCAGGCCTCATACTCGGGGCAGGGAAGTGACCCACTGAGTGACGAGCTGTTAGGGACCCCTGGACTCAGGTGAGTGGGGAAACAGTGTTTTATTAACGACCCTGGGCCACAGTGATCAAGCACCAATGGGCAGTTTTAAATGCTTTCTGTGGATGTTTTAAAATCTCTTTTCACAATTGTCCTTATTCCCACTTCGCAGATGGGGAAGCTGAGGACAGAGAGGGGAAGCAACTTGCCCAAGATCACACAGCAATCTTTGAAGAGATGGAGGAAGTTGGACTCTAGAATCCAGCTTTTAAATCTGTACTCAAGATCTTTATTGATTAAATAGTAAGAACAATCATTTGAAAGAATTGACTTTTCCCCCTAATTTTTGCAGGATGGCAAGAAAAGCACAAAAACCCTCAAACCGACCAATAACCTAACGCATCGTGTCACACATAACTGCCACCAGGAGTGCACAGGTATCCTCTGTGTGCAGACGGGAGGAAGGAGGGGGCAGCTGGCCGGGAGGGACCGCAGGAAAGGTCCCCGCTTGCCACTGCCCAGTCCACAGACAGGACAGGTGATGCGGGGAGGAGAATTCCAGGCAGTCCTGGAAGGCCAGTCCCAATCAAGTCCTCAGGGCGGGTGGATTTAACCTGGTGGAGGCAGAAGGGAATCTCAGCTCTCAGGGCGGCATGAGGCAAGGAGTCCCACAGTGGATCCGAGGGTAACCCCCCTCGGTGTTCCCGGGGAGACAGGCTGAAGATGGAGATTCCTGGGCCCCATCCCAGGCCTACAGAAGCAAAGTCTCTTCGGGAGAGAGCCAGGAATTTGAATTTTATGATGGGGTTCAGGTGGCTATTATACTCCTGTATACTTCAGAACCGTGGGCATTTGGGGTGCTGGGGAAATATGGGGGAGACTAGGCATTGCTAGATCACGGAGAGCCTTGAATGTTACGCTTTGTCTGGACTTTGTTGTGAGGGTCGCAGGGAGCTATCAAAGGTTTGTGAGCAGGGCAAGGGCCTGGTTCATTTCTCTGATGACACAATGAAGCCTAGCTCGGAGGAACTGAGACAGGTGGCGGGGAGAACTAACATAGGACATGGCTGCAACAAGCCTTGGGAGAAATAGTAGGGTCTGAATTTGGACACGCTCAACTCACAGGAGGCTTGGGAAGGGGACAGAAAGTCAGCAAGCAGCTCATTTGTGGCACTAAAGAAATTGTGGAATGTCCATTGTTGAGCTCTCTTCCAGGTTTAGATCCCATCCATACTATTGCACCAAACCAGAGAAGGCTTCCTGGAGGAGGTGACACCACCCCTAGGCCTCAGTGAGGGATGAACCCAAGGAGAAAAGAGCTATCAACGGTAGCTTTAAGATTTAAGGAGACATCACCGATGTTCAGAGCTGCTCCCTCCGAAGGGGCTTTCGGCATCCAGAGCATTGCTGACTTTCCCACTAAGAGTTTCAGAGACCCCCTCCTGGGGGGGTCTTTCTCCACGTCTTCACATCAAGACGTGGAGAAAGTTGATTAGTGTGGGTGGCAGCCAGGACTGGCGTTTCTAATTAGCACGCAGGCAGGGAGAATGCCTCTTCTTCCAGAGTCTGTATTCAGCTGATTGAGTATCAGGGCTGGGGCTAAAATATGAATCGTGTGTCAAAAATAAAGGCTGTGCTGTCCTCTCCTTAAAGGAACAGCATCCGCGTTTCCAGCCCTCGGCTTCCCCGCCAGCCTATGTGGGCCAAGTTGAGTGCCAAGGCCGCGGAGATACCTGCAGCCAGCGGAGGGGCTGGGGGTTCCATGCAGGCACGAGGGAGGAGAGGCAAGGGGGTCGGGAGACCAGGCTTAGACTGGGAAACGCGGGAGAAAGGGGGAGAGGATCCGCGGCTGGGTTTCAGGAGCACGCAGGTTCAGGAGGAGAAGGAAGAGAAACGGGCCATAAAAAGAAACGGGCTTGCTGTGGCAGGGGAGAGAGAGAGAGGGGCGAGCAAATACAGGTTCATTAATCTGTAGTTCGTCTGCCTTTTCTGTTAGGAGGATGAACTTGATGAGTTAATTAAGTCGCAGTCTGTAAAACCAGTTTATTTGCATAGCAAACTCCTGGGCCAGTGTGCTGTGAGTTGAGTGTGTACGAGCAGACAATTCGGGGGAAATTACAGCCTCATTAATATGCTAATCTGGTTGCAGGCCTGGAACGGAGTTTTGGGTTGGTGGTGCTCGGGGGTGGTGGGTGTTTGGTTGCTTAGCAACCCTTTCCTCCAGGTAACCCTTCTCTGGCTTGCCCTTGATATCCCCAAAGGACCGCAATGTGGAAGAGGAGGTAAGGGGGGGGGGAGCATTCTGTTGTCACAGAACAGTGAGCAAAATAAAAGGCAAACACACACACACATTCACACACACAGCCACGTCGTGCCGGGTGTCTTTACAAACAGGCCCGGGGCGGGGGCAGGGGAGGCTGTTTGGGTGCAATGGACAGACATTAATGTGCAAATAGATGCGCGGCGTGTGGAATCTGGAAATAGACAAGGGGATAACATCCCCTGCACACACACACACACACACACTCGTGTGTGCACAAAGCGAACACAATTGGCATATGGATTTTGTTTAACAAATAAACCCACCTAATGAGATAGCCTATGTACTCTATGAGATACACACTGCATGCAATATTCCCCCCTCACACACACACACACACGTGTGCATACATGCACATGCATCTGTAGCCGGTGTGCCGCGTCTTTACCAAGAACACAATAGAAACAAATGTACTAAACACAGTGCAATATTCAGATTATGTAAATGATAGACAATAACCAGCTGTAAACGCACACACACGTTCTCCACAGAGCTTGTACAAACAGGCACTGTTGGAACTGGCAGCTGGGTGTGCTTACGTGCACACACGGAGACATCACACCCACACGCCATGTATGACATCTATGCAAATGGACATTGGGTGTAATGCACATGGGCAGATATGCGATGTGTGACAGGTTTACAAAGGGTCCCCAGGCTCAGTGCAACAACCCATACCCTCACAGGTACGTAGCACAAAGCAGATACCCCTTCTGGGTCCTGTTTCTTTTCCCTCCCCCTTTTCACTTCCAGTTGGAAGTAAGCCAGCTGTCCATTTTGCACATCCCCCCAGATCTGAGGACTTCCTGGCTTAGTGACTGCGCCCCCCCACCCCCGCCCCCTACTGCTGTTCCTG
>PVIY010049645.1:0-16622 GCA_004026745.1 Myrmecophaga tridactyla
TTTTTTTTTTTTTTTTTTTTTTTTTTTTTTTTTTTTTTTTTTTTTTTTTTTTTTTTTTTTTTTTTTTTTTTTTTTTTTTTTTTTTTTTTTTTTTTTTTTTTTTTTTTTTTTTTTTTTTTTTTTTTTGGTGTCTGAATGGTATATGTTTACCGCCCACTTACTTTAACCCTGCCTGTGAATGTATAATTAGAATGAGTTTTTAAACACATAGCTGTCTTTTGTTTTTAAACAAATAGCAGTCCAAAAAAAAAGCTATTTTCTACAAAGAAGATTGATTTCATCTCTGTTTTATGAAATCATCAATAATGTTTGAATTAAATTCTATTAATTTGTATTTTATCTTATTTATTCCATCTGTTCTTTTGGATTTCTTTTTAGGCATTCCATTTTATCTCATTTATTAATATGTATGTCGTGTGTGTGTGATTGTGTGTGTGTGTGTGTATGCATTTTAAATGGTTTCTTGTAAAAGGAATCAGCGTAAATTTTCTTTTTGCGTCAGATAGTAAATATTTTAGGCTCTGAATGTCACATGTACAGTCTCAGTTACCTATTTTTCCTTATCTTTTTATTTTTAAACCCTTTAACATGCCAAACAAAATTTAAATAAGTATGGCCCCTGGGATGAAATTTGCTGACCATATCTAATCTTTACAGTATTCATTTTTAACTAATAGCAATGATAAATTATATTACATCATGAATATTATAATAATCTTACAACCATATAGTTTTATTTACTCCCTCCTAATTTTTCAGTTCTTAATTATATTATTTCCATACATGTTATATATCTACAAATTACTTTTGCTTCAATCAATCAACGATCATTTAAAAAACTATGTAAAATTGCCGTTGATATTAACCTTTTCTATTATTCAACTTTTGTGATGCTCCTCACTCATTTTTACAGAAACAAGTTTCAATCTGACAACAAAACCTGTAGTGGCTGGTGCAATCTATCTCCCCCCCAAAAAATAACAACAACAAAAACATGTTCTCAAACTTAATTAATTTCTGTGGGTGTGAACCTTTGTAAATAGGACCTTCAGATGAAGCTACTTCAGATAAGGCATGGCCAAGGATGCTTCTTAATCCTAATACTGAAGGCCTTATAGAGAAGGTCACAGGGAGAGGAAAGAGGCAGATAGGGAGCAGCCAGAAGCTGAAAGTCAAAGGAACCTGGAGAAGAAAGGAGGTGAGGAGAGGCTGCCATGTACACTGCCACGTGACAAAGAAGCCAAAGAACAAGGATTGTCAGCAGCCAGCATTAAAACGCCAGTCTTCTAGATGAAAACATTGCATGATGAAGCCTTAATTTGGACTTTCTCTGGCCTCAAAACTGTGAGCCAATAAATTTTCATTATTTAAGCCACCAATTGCATGGTATTTGTTTTAGCAACAAGGAAACTGAAATAATACCCTTTGACCTGAAGATATTCTTTTAGTTTTTCTTACAGTACAAGTATAATAACAAAACACTATTCTAACTTTCATTTATGTGAAAATGTCTTTATTTAACTTATCTACAATAACTTCTAAATGCTGTTTTAGTTGGATATGGGATTGTAGATTGACAGGTTTGTTACTGTATATTTTTAAAGATATAATTCTTTTTGATCTAAACTCTATTTCTTATCCAATAGGAAGTCAACTGTCATTATTATCATTGCTCATCTGTTGTAATATGCCCCTGATCTCTAAATGACTTTAATTTTTTTCTCACTATCTTAGTATTTTAGCAATGTGACTATGGTATGCTGAGGTGTTGTTTATTTGACTTTGATTCTGCTATGTTTCTCTGTGCTTTCCTGGAGTAGTGGGTGGATACTTTTGATCACCTTTAAAAATCATCAGCTAACAGTGTCTCTCATTCTTTTTCCTTCTGATTCACTCTCTGACTCTTTCTTAACTCCAGTTTCATATATACTTCAACAATCAAGGGTACGTCTCAGGATGCTGAATCTCAATTCTATTTGCATTTAGTCTTTCTTTCACTCTGTGTTCCACTTTGGATGCTTCCTAATCACTTGAATTCTTTTCAAAATCCTTACTCCCATTTTGTCCAATCTGCTGAAGATTCCATTTTATGAATTTTTTCGGATGTTGCATTTTATGGTTCTAGTTTATTCCTTTTAATTCGGTTTTTATGCTTTTCAAATATCTTTTGAATTTCCCCATTGCTTCATTCATTTCCATATTTTACTGTATTCTAAATTGTTTGTCATAGTTACTTTGAAACCTTTTTCTGTTCATTTTAATATCTGATTCTTCTCAAAGTCAATTTGAATTTTCTAATTTAATTCTTGAACATGGTTTTCATTCTCCTGCTTTTCACACATTTTGTAGCTTTCAATTACATAGGCAGAGATTGTGTCAAAATAGCAGAGACTAAACAGGGAGCAAAACTAATGTTTCATTCTTTCTTTCTTCCTTTCTTTTTGTACTCACAGTTTTTCAATAGGTTTAAGGAAACAGTACCAAAATTTTATTTATCTGGTAATTTATTTTTGTTTTAATAGGAGTGAAGATTTTTCAGGTCCCTTAACATCCTAAATTATAGTATAAATTAAAAAAATGAATAAATAACTTGACATTATGCCAGCATTCTAAAGAAAAAGAGTGCTATTAAAAATGATTGCATTTTATTTAGTGGGTTTGCTTTGCACAGTGGTTTTTGTTAGCAAGCCTGAAATTTCTTTTTGTTTGAATTAGAGTAGAGGGAATTGATAAGGTTTTTGAGGATCGTGAGAGTGAGGTCTCTGCCTGATGGAAAAGGGAGTTACAAATATAGAAAAGGAGAACACTAAAATAAATGCTGTGGCGTGGGCTTGAAAATGGTTTCAGTGCAAATTCATGGTTCTTAATATAAATATATAAATGTGTGTTTGTATATGTGTTTGTGCATATATGTATTAAAGACTTCTTGGGAAAATTGCTGACCCCAGGGCAGCGGCAGAGAAAGCATACAATGAGGCTATAACACTTTCTGTTTCAGAAAGTAAGAAAGTGCTTAATAATTAATGGGGGCATAACAGCAGAGCCACATGTAATACTTGCATCTATAATAAAACAACAGAACCTTTTGAATGTATTTTTCTTACTAAGAATGCTATAAGAGAAAAGAGAAGAAAAAAGGGCAAAATTGGGCATCAATATCTAAAGTTTAAGAATTTTCAAATAGGGAAGTATATGTTTAGTAATTATTTTGCAATTTTATCTGCTATATAAGTGAAATGGCATGATAGCAGTCAATTTCAAAAAAGATATAAATGCCCTCTCTTAACTTAAATAAGTCCTTAAATGTGTACTTTAAGCATTCAAGAAGTATTCTTTGTGATCCATGAATTGGACCATTCTATTAAAATTAATGCTTTCAGTGGTAAAATGTTAGAAAAATGTAGTGCTATGTATCAGTTCATCACACTTTTAATTGGGCAGTTAGTAAGTTACATGCCAGCTCTTTAGATTCTGAAAGGTTGACAAAATGATTAAGAAGCTGTCTTCAATTATCTATTATATACCTATTATAAAATGCTGCCAAATTCTCAATTCATCAAAGAAGTACTATAAAATTGTATGCTACAATATACAATATATGTCTCCTATATTATAAGATTAAAGTTAACTGGTTTAACCCTACACACATAAAAGCTGTATTTGTGTCAGGAGAACAGCCATGTGAATCATGGCTTTTAGATTTTAATCTTAATTACGTGAAATCTTTTCCATTAGCCATAACATACCAGACATTGCTAAGAAAGAGAAATGAGGAAAAATTTATACAACATTTAGACTTATTGACACATAAGATTTGAATTAAATTTTAGGTGCGGGATTAAATGCACAACAGAGAGTAATAAATTTACATTTACAAATTTAGCTTCTATTAATGCAAGAAAAGCAGGAGCAAAACATGCACAAATAAATGTGTGCATGCAGCCATTCTGAAAAACCTCTTATTGAGGTCACCACAAATTATTTCCTTCCAAATCTATTAAACTTTTCTAAGTTCCACTCCAATTTATTGCAGTGTTTGACATTGTTGGCCTCTCATTCCTTCCTTAAATCCCTTCTTAGCTAAAGCAGCACAGACTTTATCTCAGCTTACCTCTTATTTATTGACTTCTCTTTTTATTCCTACACTTTGACCCTTTCATTTTCGAAGATTTTTATCTTCCCTCAGGTTTCTAATTTTTTACCTTAACACCACTTACTGATTCAGAATCATATTTGAACATGGCTTTAATAATCACTGTTGAGTGGTTTCAAATTTAGCTTTGTTATCTTGTATGCCTGTAGAAAATGCTCATCTGATATTCCAATGGCATTTGAATATGCCCTAAACCAAACTTAAAATCTCCCTCCTGGGCAGTGCAACGGTGGCTCGGTGGCATGAATTCTTGCCTGCCAAGCTGGAGACCCTGGTTTGATTTCCGGAGCCTGCCCATGCAAAAAACAAACTAAAAAAAAAAAACAAAAAACAAAAAATAACTTCCCTCTTAGATATTCTTTACTTTACATTTACCCACTTCTAATAGGTGCACCACCAATAAATTAAACTTCCAGAGAGAAATTATGAAGTCATCACCTAAGTTTCTTTATATTTCATTGTCTGTATCAAGTATGACACAAAATCCAGGTCTCCTTTTGTATTGAGGTTTCTGGCTGCCCCTCTGAGGCCCCTTTTACAAGGCACAACCTTGTCCGCAGCAATGATGATGTTTGCAGCTAACAAACCCCAGCTATCTCTCCTCTGGATAATTGTGCTTGGCCCAAAGGAAGCTGTTCCCTGGGAGTTTATGTGTTCCTGCTCCCGTAACCTCTTCCCCCAACCTCTATGACACTGACCCCAACTCTTATCCTGTGGGTCAGCCCACAACCAATGACTTAATAGAAACGGGAATAAAATATTAGCCCTCTTGCCTTAGGGCGGTGCTAAATTATGAAGGAACTCAAGCTTCAGAGCATCTTAGGGGATCAAGCAGAAGCAAGGCTCCAGCTAAGACTCCATCCTTTCATTGTTTCTCATTGCTTCTTCCTCTTTTCCATCCTGCCCCCTTTCTCCTGAGAACACTCTAAATCAATTATGAATTTTAGTTTCAGGCTCTACTTCTAGGAAGCCTGACCTGTGACACTCTTCTTCAAAGTATGTCTCAATTCATCTCATCTCTATGTTCATACAGTCCTCATTTCATAGTTGGATCAACTGCCAACAGCTTCCCAGGTCATTAACTGGTTTCTCCTGGGACCCTCTTTGACATTTTATATAACTGTGCCTGCCATTTTTCAAAGCTGCCTTTCTAAATTAAGGTATCCAGACTACTGCAGTGGTTAAAGACACTATTTCTATAGTCAGACTGCCTGAGCGGGCATTCTAAGAGCTCCACTACTAACCGAAGCACATAACGTGGATGACTTTTAAAAAATTTCTCCATGGCATCTGTTTTCTACTCTATAAGTCAAATGAGGAAAATAAGAACTTTTTTACAAATGGAAAGGACAAAATGAGTTCATGTGTGCAATGCACTTCAAATAACACCTAGCATTTACCACAGAGTGTATTTCATGCTACTCCATTCTCAAGGACCTACACTAACTTCTAATCACATACTATTTTTTTAATTATGATCATTCTGTTCTACATATAATCAGTAATTTCATAATATCATCACATAGTTGCATATTCATCATCATGATCATTTCTTAGAACGTTTTCATCAATTCAGAAAAAGAGAAAGACCACAGACAGGAATTCATAAATACCATAACCCTTATCCCTCCCTTTCATTGATCACTAGCATTTCAATCTAAATTTATTTTAACATTTGTCCCCTCTATTATTTATTTTTATTCCATTTGTTTTACTCGTCTGTTGATAAAGTAGATAAAAGGAGCATCAGACACAGGTTTTCACAATCACACAGTCGCATTATGAAAGCTATATTGTTACACAATCATCTTCAAGAAACATGGCTACTGGAACACAGCTCTACATTTTCAGGCAGTTCCCTCCAGCTTCTCCATTGCATCTTGACTAACAAGGTGATATCTATTTAATGCATAAGAATAACCTCCAGGATAACCTCTCGACTCTGGAATCTCTCAGCCATTGACACTCTATCTCATTTCATTCTTCCCCATTTTTGGTCAAGAAGGTTTTCTCAATCCCTTGATGCTGAGTCCCAACTCATTCTAGGATTTCTGTCCCATGTTGCCAGCTAATCACCTACTATTTTGAATCCAATCTTTTCTATTGGTTTTCAAGGTCTACTGTAATCCTTTTTGTCCTACTTTTATAGCCTAATTTCCCACTATTCCCCAATAAAAACTCCTCTGCTATCATCAAGCTACTATCCAACTAATTTCACACAAGTAAATTCTTTAGTTCTCTATTTTTTTTTCCCTCCATAGTGTTGTATCTAACATAGCATACTCATTTTTTTCCAGTAGGTTAACCTCAAAATTAATTCCTCTGAAAAGTTTTTTAGAATACTCTACCATGTGCTACTCATTTCCTTACTTGATTTTCTCTTGCACCTGTATCAGAAAGATATATTTTAGTTTGCAGTTAATTCCAACTATAATTTCCTAATATCTCATATGTTATTCTTACATCCCCTAGTAGACTGGAAAGTACTTGAGGAAAAACTGCATGTTTTATATCCTTTTGCATCACCAACAGGGCATAGATCAATACCAGTAGATAAATGATAAACATTTATTTAAATTAATACAAAGAGAGATGCCTTGTGTACTGCTGAATATCAGTAGTAGCCATAAGCAAGTCATAAAACATGATGTCCACACGATGGGTTAAAAGCAAAAAAAGATGTTTTTCAGATTCTCTAACCTTTTTTTTCTGAAATTGGTATGAAATAATACAATCAAACTTGTTGAAAGATGTAGGTGACCATTGGATTTAATACAGTGTTAGAAATTATTCCTTTCCCATCAAAGTTAGTTTATATAAATAAATGTTCCCTCAGCACAGGGAAGCCATACTACTTGTTTCTTCTTAGGTATTAATATCTAATTTACTTATGAGAGTAATCACTTTCACTGCATTTAAAACAGTTTATGTGGAACTAGATACACCATTTCAATTACAACTTTTATTATCAACTATTTATATGACGCTATTGCACTATTTAAAAATGAAGACAATAAATATACAAATTACCAAAGATGGACAAAGATTGAGAATACCATACAAAGTATCTTGAAGTATCCATGTTTTGATCTAAGGAGCAGGATCATACTTTTCTTCATTAAATATCATTTTTTTTCACTACTGTTTTAATTCATTCATAAATTTATCGCATGCTTGCTCTGAAGAATTAAAATAATATATATGTTTAATATTTTAAAATATGATAATTCCATTTTGCTCACAGGAACAACCTTTGTTGACAGCATGGTGTATATCCTTCCGGACTGTTTCTCGCACATTAAATTAGAAATAGCATTGTTTCAGAATCAGAATAGGTACGTTATTTAAGCTTTTGCATGTATTTCTGCCCAATTAATTTACTCTTATTAATGGCTAAAGAGGAAAAATAAACTTTTCCTAACTGAATACTATTTTATTATATACTTATACATTATACAGACTAGGCACTGAAAGCTTTTTAATTCTTTCACCATTGAGCATTTGACTGTCCAATTATTAACATTGATTTCTTTCAGTCTAATTTGCAGCATTTGAAATCCCTGATTACAGGTAGCCTATGTATTAAATAATCCTCTATGTTTGATATTCAGGGAGTTACTTTCAAATGTTTTGGTTCACTTCTTGCTAATCAATTATTCTGGGCTGATTGTGAGAAGACTGTGTTTATATTAGGATTTCTCTGAGGACCTCAAACAGAGATGAGTTCAGAATTTTGATTATTTTTCATGCAAAAATATATTAATGTATCATGACCTTAGGTATTAATAGCCACTCAGAGGTTATCTACTCAAAATATACCTAGCTATTACCTAGCCTATGTAAATACACAGGGCATTTCAAAAGTGTATTGACAGTTGTGACCTACATCAGCTTAAAATCTTATACATAATATAATGATCACATAATTTTATAAAGAGTCCTCTATATGTAAATAATTTGTTAAATTTTATTTTATTTTGCATGATGAGATAATTAATATGAAATTAAATATGTATGATGCTTATGATAGTAGCTTCATTGTCTTTCATGAAAGAGCAATACATTCTACAGTAAATTATCTTTTCATTATTTGAAATGATTATAATACTCCCACATATTTTACTGCATCATCATACATCTTATGCTCAAAGACAACACTCAGCTCTATCCTAAATATAATAGAATAATTAAAAAATCTATTAATTTCACTACTATTGTTAAAATGATTATTTGCTTTAAGCAAAGAGGTAATAATGTCTATGTATTGACAGTTGTTTCATTGAACAAAAGTGTAAATGTGGAGATGAAATATGCCTACAATTATCCAATACAGAGCTTGACTTTCTCAGGTGCTCCATAAATATTTTATATATATTTGTTCAAAATTGTTCAACTTTGAATTGTAAGGGTATAATTACTTGTAAAATAGAAAGCGCTAAAGATCTAATAACAGTGTAAAAAATACAAATGCTTTTTGAATTATTGTAGATGTGATAAAAAAGAAAATAAAATCCTTCTTTTCACATTTAAGAAATGTGGATGATCAATGCCTGTTTTAATATATACTAAATATTTAAAAATTCAAAAAATACATATATAAGTAATAAATTTCTCAGATGTCTTAATCGTAACCATGAAATGAATTTATTTCCTAGTCAATCAGATTATTATAGAACTATTTGCATAATCAAACACATTAGTTAGAAAATAACAGTAATTTAGATAAAGAGTAATAAAGAAAAATATGTGGAATAATATGAATATAGGAAAATTGGTCAATATGTTGGTTAAATGCTTCAAATCAGAAAGAAAAACATTTCTATGTCTAATTTAGGCTATAATTTATTTTGAAATAAATAAAACTGCTAATAAAATAAAAAAGAGCAGATGCTAGTTTAGAATAATTTCCTTTTTTGTCAACCATATGATATTGAATATTTCACTATATAATATGTTTAGTTGTGTTAATTGCTTTCTTGCAATTCTCATAGTAACATTTGAAAACTAAATGTGAATTATATATTGCTAGAATTTTCCTCAGTTAGCTGACAGATTGACCAAATAAATTTGTCCTAAATTCCAACTCCACATTAGTTATTCAATGCCAAATTTCCCTCCTATGAATTTCCAGTATATGCACTCAAATTCAATGTTCACATCTTAATTTTTCTCCCCTTGTAGATATGTACCATATTTTTCTGTCTTCCTTTTAATAGTTCATACTTAGGTGCATGTACATTATTCAGATAATACCATTTACGTTTAAAATTACGGGTAAGAGAAGACATTGAAAACATTTTATACTTAGATAATCTAGCCTTCCTTCTTATTTTTTCTATCCTTCCTTTTAATTCATTAGTATTATTATATGTGACATACTTCAAGGTGGCCTATAGTTGTTTACATATATATTCAACTATTTAAAATAAGTATCTAAATTAACATAAATTAAAATTATTTCTCACTTTAATATAAAGAAATAAATTAGAAAGATGAGGTAAAATTCAACATCAGATTTAATAATTTTCAGAAAGATACTGATTGCTTATCGATATGACACAAGATCAGATGTTACTTCATTTGACTTTGCAATTAGACCATAAATATATAGGGAATATTTTAAAGTTTGTCAGCTTTCAAAAACACTGGGTCTTAAGTATAATATTAACAGCATCATAAATTTTATAGTTTTTAATAAAAGCAAAACAAAGATGCAAATTAATTTCCTACTTGAAGCAAATGATATATATTCAAGTGAAACTAATTTTCTTTAAAAATTGACAGAAAAACATACCTTGTTTCAGATCTTAGGCAAATATATATCTTCTTAAATTATCATCAGTTTCCATTTCTATGACTATAAGTCAAGTTCAATAGAGTACTTTTTCTCCATAGGTATCATGCCAAGTTGTAAGAAGAATTATTTCTATACTAGTTATTTGTACTTTATTCCTAAAAAGATTAACTACTTAAAGTAGCATCAACTCACCCCCCCAAAAAAAAAGAGAAAGAAAAATAAGACCCAAGCTCCCTTAGAAATGCAGATGCTTAATTCTGCATTAATAGTAGAATATCCTGCAATAACAGTCCATCACTTGTAAACAAATGAATGCATATTTCCAATAAAGAGTACTATACCTATGTGCAGGTATCTTTCGGTTCCCAACAATCAAGATAACGTCACAGAGTTGCTGCTGCTTCAGGTAACTTTCCATCTTCCTGAAGGTTTGCTCAGCATGGTGAATGGCCTGATAGAATTCTTCAGAGCTACTGGAGTCCATGTCACTTTGAGGTGTCAGCGAATGGCTGGTTGCTGACAGCCTATGAACCACAAAAGATATACAGTGTTCACAAAGTGCCACTAATGGTCCAGATCTATACCCAGATTTTTAGAATTTGAAAGAGAAAACCAATGCATCTGTCTTATTTTCATCATTGTTAATAAAAGTCAGGAAAATCGAATTTGGGTTAAATGATTTGAACTGTGAAACAATGAATGGGTTGTAAATTATCTTTTTTTTATTGGCTTAACAGAAAAACTACATGGACTGTCTATACTTATTAAGACATGTTAATTACTAAACCTGAAAAAGTAACAGAAATTGTAAGTTATAAACACAGATTTTCTAAAATTGGTTACTAATGAACTGTGAGTTTCAGCTACTTGATATTGAAGTAACTAATTTAATTATGCCATTCTAAATAATTATGATTCTTGGGATGTGTTCTAAATGTTTCATTATAGAAGCAATGGCTTCTTGTTTTGAAAAATAAGAAAAATTGTTTGGAAAATACATTGAAAATAAATTTAAAAGAAAATTGTTGATCTTCATATTCAGTACTCAACTTATTAAACAAAACAATGAATTATCTCAGTACAAATATTTTAACCACTAATAAATAAATGTAACGGAGTTTAAAATCCATGATATTTAATTTTGGTTATTCAATCTATTAATATAATAGATGGTTTCAAAATACAAAGACATTTTAATGCCCTACTTCATCAAGGAGAAATTAGGACTCAATATACTTAAGTGCTAGATAGGTCCCATACACCCAATCAAGTAGCCTGATGACAGTTTTAAAACAACTTAAAAATGAAAGTGAATTAGATACACAAAGGTAAAAAATGAAATAGCTTATTTCAAGAAACATAAATATCTTAGAATAGATGTTTATCTATTCTATAATAGAAGATAATATTCAGAATTTTGCTTCCAGTTACAATAGAATAATTTTTAGTAGACCAAGCTGCTCACCAAGAACGCAAGAAAAGTTTCATATATCAAAATAACCATTTGAAGTTATCAGTGATTAAGGCAGCCAAAACTTGAAGAACCAACATCCTAGAGTAAAAGTAAACTCGTTTAAATCACTTCAAAAATTGTACACTGCTTTTCCTTCCATGACAAGTTATCCCCTAATTATTAGCAACCTAAGGCGAAAATCTGAGAAGCTGAGCAAAATGTGACAGCTCATCAGTACCACTGGCAGTATCACAGGGCTTTGAAGGGAATACAGATATTGGAATTCTGGGCTGTGAGAACAGTCCAAACTCCAGGGTAAAGATCCCCCAAAACAGAAGAAAGCTCAGGTAATTATGACTTGTCATGCCTGGCCGCTTTTCCCTCGGAAGCATTTGCTGATTCCTGAGCAATGCTGCTGGCAAAGTCACAGACACTCCTGGCTGCCATCCCTCAACCCTCACCTGCCTCCCTCCCTTCTTTTTCTGTTTTGTGCAGATGCGTCAATATGTTTCCATTCTGCCCTCCAGAGGTGACATTGCCTCTAATAGAATGGTCTGACTGAATCTTGAGCCCCAAACCAGAAATAAGTGGTATCAGTTGCTTAAAAGGGCAGGAACTATGCACAGAGGCTGCGTGATGTATGCTTTTTGCTCAGTGAAAGGGCGCCGGCCCCCTAGTATGTATAAATACCCCTCCGCCCTGGGGCAGTACAGCCTGACCCCAAAAGTTGGGCTCCCCAGGAGACCTCCGTGTTATGATATTCTGCTCTTTTAGCCCTTGGTGCGGTGTAAGGAATAAAGTCATCACTTGAAAGTTCCTGTTGCGCCTGGCCTTGAGCTCCATGTACCATATGGCAGCTCGCTCTGCAAATGCTAGAGAAGCAGAAAGCAGCTTATATGAGACTCAGAAGTTAAACAGAGTTGTGAAAAAAAAAAGAAAGAAAATTGAATTTAGACAGCACCAAGGATGAGAAGCTGTGGTATACACATAAGCCCTCAATGGTATACACACAAGTCCTCAGAAGGGCTGCATTCCAGGAGTGCAGAGAACTGGAAACAGACCAGATATTACAAAGCCTGAAACCTAGACTTGACTCAGTGAAATTCCTATTGTATGATGGTGCTCTTCTAATCTAAGTGCATTCAAAAAGTCAAAAAAATCTTCTTTAGAAGAGAACCTTACCCAGAGACCCTATGTTTTTCTATATATAAAAAATGTAATGCCTGATATTAAAAAAAAATAGTCAATAATAAAGGCTCCCAAATGCCACAGCTATCTTTTTTTTCCTGACATAGGCACCATAGCAGGCAAGAAGTCTGCCACTGAGCCACCATTGCCCACCCCACAGATCTCTTTTAACATATGGATCCCATTTAGTCATTTATCATATGTGAAATTAACTGTCACTAATGTTAAATGTAGATGACAAGCCAGAGAATTTTACCAGAACATAAAGTTCTATAAAAAAATCAAATAGAACTTAATAAAGAAACACAATAATTGAGCTAAAATTTCTATAAATGAATTTAACTGGCTGAATGGATGCAGGTGAAGAGAAATGTAATGGTCTGAAAAATAAATTAATAGAAAATATCCAAACTAATTTGCTTAAGAGAAAAAAGATTTTTAAAAAAGTATCAGAAACATCTGACACATGGTAAAAAGTTATATCTACTTATAGTTAGTTATAAGACGGAAAGAGAACAAGGCAAAAGCAATGTCTGAAGAAATAATGATCAAAAATTTATCTTTTAATTTGATAAAGATTTCAAGATCCATTATAAAGCCCATGATAAAATACAAAAAGAATTATATATCAGAGTAAAACCAATGGGAAACAAGGAATGAATGACCTTCTTAGAGGTTGCCAGACAATTAAAAAAAGAAGAAACACTCCCAATTCATTTAATAAGGCAAATGTAACACTAATACAAAACATGACATGGATGTCTCAAGAAAGGAAAAACATAGGCCATCTTCTCTCTTAAACATAGTTCAAAAGTCCCAAATAAAATGTTAACAAAAGTACAAAAATATTTTAAAAGTTTCATGCACCCTAAATAAATTGGACTCAGTCAAGGCATGCATTGTAATCACATAAAGGTGCCTAACACATTCATGTAGCAAACATCATATTTAATTGAAAACATTTCCTAATTTCCTACTTGAGATCGGAAATGAGACCGGTTCTTACTACTTCTATCATTTTTTTTTTTTTTTGGAGGGCAACCAAGTGCAATGTAAGCAAGGAAAAAATGAATAAAGCCCATTAGGGTTAGAAAAAAAATACCATTGTTATCATACACAGATTTGTTTGGCTGATAGAAAGTCCTTGAAATATCTACACACACATTTACAAATCAAAATCCATTAAATTCACATTCTACAATATTTGTATACACATTATGGCTAATTTCATCAGACTTTACAAGTTTTCTTTAAAGATCTGAAACTAATACAAATTTTGCTGAAACATAAATTTGTTCTAGACAAGTTTGTGTTTAAAAGTTTACAAATTACAATGTTGAAATCTGTTCTAAAACTAATTGCCATGATGTGCTCTGAAATTCATTTCTTTTTTGTAAATATATTATTTATTTTATATATACTGGAGGCTTAGCCTCCAGTATTTTGGAGCAGCTTAAAGGAAAAATCTGAAATAGTGGAATGGTAACCCATAACAAGCTATGATATCTATTCTGTAACCTCTTATTGAAGTGAACTGTGAAAATCATTGCCTTTTCTTTCTTTACTTTATAAATGTTTAAAAAAAAAAGTTTGCAAATTATATCCTAGAGTATTGTTATTTCCCAGCATTTATTTTAGAAGATCAGGCTCTGATAAATGTAGCAGGAATAACGGCTTCTTTCTACATTTGAACATACTGAACAGAAAGGTCACATAATACCCTGTGGGGCCCATTTCTTTAATCTAGAACAAATATATTATTACTGGTTGTCAGGTAACTAAGCAAAATCAAGTCAGGATTAGATTGCCAAATAGCTCAAAACTACCTAGAAGAGACTCCAATGTTTCTGAACTGGTGCCCAGATTACCTGAATAGGTATAAAATGTCAAGATATTAGGGTAGCTCCACAAAATGGTCCCATATTATATTGAAGAGGGCTGAAGATAAGGGCTCAGATCCTATTTTTACTACCCACAAGATAAATATTTGGGGCAGGAAGCTTCACTTTTCGCTAGGAATTCATGGTTCAGGAAAAGTTACCAAGAAAATAATTTAATAAACTTTATCTTGAAATCTCCCAAGTTTTGATGGATGCAACATTGAAGAAAAATGGTGAAAGAGAGAAAAATACAATTTAGAGTTCAGTAACACAGAAGTAAAACAGATGAAAAATGAGCATAGAATGTGGGAGGGTTTTCTGAAACTCAAAAAGCTAATTATTGCCTAATACAAATCTACATACCCCAACCATCTTTGTATGACAGAGACCTGGGCCTTTTCTGAACTATTTGTATGTTTTTTGATAGAATGTGCCTCAAAAGAAAAAAGAGGAAACTAGGCTCCATAACTATTTTTCAAAACTCAATTTCACTTCCAGATTCTTTTTTCTAAAAAGTTTCATGCATTGAATCTCTCCTATATTATATCTGAAAACCAATCACTTTTCTTGAAGGTCAGTCAATCGGTCATAGAGATGATTAGGTTGGTTTAACTTGATTTCTTCCTTATAAAGCCACTAACGTGGTGTTTGCACATTTCTCATGAAGCATTTCCTGATAGCATGCTAGGATTCCCTGTCCCAGACCTTTCATTCAGGATGAGATTTAAAGACTTTTCACATCAGAGAACCAGTGAATTATAAGCTAAGGTTCATTATTTTATCATTCTTCTTACCACCATACTATATAGCTTTACTAATTAATTTAACAAATAGCGCTTTAAGAACCCCACCTATATGCTCATATATGACAAAATCCTAAAGCTCTAAAACAACATAAAAGACAAAGAAACCAATTTAAACACAGGCAAAAAAATTTATGGGTGGTGAGACTGTGGCTCAGTGGCAGCATTCCAGAATTCTTTGCCAGAGACCCAGGTTCGATTCCTGGTGCCTGCCCATGTTAAAGGGAAAAAAAAGGGCAAAAAAATGTAAATGGGCATTTATCCAAAGAAGGTATGTAAGTAGGCAAAAAGTATATGGAAAGATCTTTAATATCATTAGCTTTTAAGGAAATATAAATTAAAACCACGAGGTGCCATTGCATACCCACTAGACAGGCTACTATTTAAAAAAAATGGAAAATTACAAGTGTTGGAAAGGATGTGAGGAAATAAAACCCACCCACTATTGGTAGGAATATAAAATTGTGCAGCCACTGTCAGAAGCAGTTTAGCAGTTCCTCAGAAATCATATAATTACCATATGACCTGACAATCCCAGAAATCCTACTTCTAGGTTTATACCCCAAAGACTGAAAACAGGGACTCAAACAGATATTTGAACTCTTATGTTCACAGTGGCTTTATTCACAATTTCCAAAAGATAGAAGCAAAGTGTCCATCTATGGATGAATGATAAGCAAAATATATTATAGACATATAATGGAACACTATCCAACCATAAAAAGGAATGAAATTTTGATACATGTGACAATGTGAATGAACCTTAAAGACATCATGTTGAGTGAAACAAGCAAGACAGAAGAGGAAAAATATTGTATGAGCTCATTATATGAAATTGTTAGTATAAGCAAATTCACTGGGTGAAGAAACTAGAATACAGGTTATCAGGGGCTGACATGGAGGTAGGGAATGGGGAGTTAATGCAAAATTGGTACAAAGTTTCTGTTTGGGGTGATGGAAACGTTTTGGTACTGGATGGTTGTGATGATGGCATGACATTGTGAGTAAAACTAATACCACTGAATTATATATATATATTTGAATGTGGTTAAAGGGAAAATTTTACTTTATATGTTCATAGTATTTTATTATTATATAAAATATATAATATTGTAATACTATTATATTATTATAAAATTGTAATATAATATTATTATATTATATTATTATATAAAATATATATTATAATACTATTATAAAAATATATAGTAGTATAAATAGTTACAGATATTTCAAAAATTTTGAAAATATCATAGAATGCTACATTACAAACAGTAAACCCCAAAGAAATGCAAGATGTAAATAATTGGGAAAACCTCATGTGTGAGGGGTTGCAGGATATAGAAGG
>PVIY010049646.1:0-16622 GCA_004026745.1 Myrmecophaga tridactyla
CACGCCTGCTCTGCACGACCCCCACGCCTGCCCTGCATGACCCACACACCCGCCCTGCAACTCCCACACCCTCCCTGCACCCCCCACCCGGAGGTGCCCACCCACCATGCCCCAGCCTGAGACCGTGGCTCAGAGCAGCTGAGCAGTGTGTACCGTCCCCTCATTTCCAAAAGGGCCACAGGCCAGCCCAGCTTTCAGGGGAGGAAGAAGCCCTTTAGGTCTGTTCTGGGCTCTCATCCTGGGAGGTACACTGGCCTCTGAGAGCACGTTTGTCAGCCCAGGGCTGAGGAGCAAAGACCAGGGTCCAAGGCTTCCTGCTGGCCTCAGTGTGCTTGGCCACCTCGCTGCCTGCGGGCCCCTGCCCAGCACCGGGGGTGGCAGGAGGCCAGTCAGGGGCACCTTCCTGCCAGCGCTCATGTGGATGAGCGTCCTCAGGGCCTGGGTCCTCAGGGCCCCCACCAGGAAGGACTTGTGTGGTGACACTTCCCCTGAGGACCCTCTTCCTTCCCCACAGCACAGCAGATGGGAAGGCATTTGTGGCAAACATAAAGGACAAAGTGGCAGCGTGGAAGCAGTACCGGAAGGCGTCCATCTCAGGAGAGACTGCTGGCCTGGTCAGGTGAGTTCCGGGCCCTGCTGGCCCGGTGTCGGGTGCTGCCCACTCTCGCGAGGACAGATGTGAGAGCTGCAAGCAAGAGGCTGATGGAAGAGTGTACAAACTGCCTAAACCCCGAATGCTGGCACAGACGCACGGGACAAGGCTGGCATCCAGTTGTTCTTTTCCCAGATCAGCCTCGGGAGAGGTGGGGCCCCCATCCCCGGTCCCTGACGAGCCAGCTGGTCAAGATCAAGGAAACCTGGGAGCAGCACTAAAATAAGACAGGCTAATCCGAGGACCATGCTTTAGGTGACAAGGGCCCAGGCATCACTTACCGTCTGCCTTTCTGTTGTCTCTGTGGCACATCTAGGGCTTCAGGGAGGTCGATGGAGCAATTCACCATCCATCTCACCGTCAGTCCCCAGAGCAAGGTCACGTTCCAGCTGACCTATGAGGAGGTGCTGAAGCGAAAACTTAAGCAGTATGACATCGTTATCAAAGTCAAGCCCAGGCAGCTGGTCCATCACTTTGAGGTAGATGCAGGTGACCTCAGATGCAGGTGGCCTCCATGCAGGGGGCACGTTTCAGGAGGGGTCCTGCCTCCCCATCTCTCCATGGCTCCGACTTTTGGTTAAGCTTTCACCATGGGCCAGCCCCGGCCTGAGCACACAGGGAAGGGGATGGATGCCACCTCAGGGTGGGCTGCGAGCAGGTTTGCTTGGACAGGGAGCTTCTTGAGCCCTTCAACCTCCCCCTTCTCTCTGAACCTCGGTTTGCTCATCTGTTAAATGGGGACTTCCTGCCACAAGGATCACAAGACATGTCCAGTAGTTTGCATACCAGAAAGTTTTGGGCAACCTGAGGGGCTACAGGCCACGCCGTGTGCTGAGGTCAGGTGGCCAGGGCACATGCTGGCTCTTGGCTAAGACATGGTGATGGCCCGAATGGGAGTCCTGGTGCAGAGCTTGCTTCAATGTTGCAGATCTATGTGGACATCTTCGAGCCTCAGGGGATCAGCAAGCTGGATGCCCAGGCCTCCTTCCTCCCTGGGGACCTGGCCCAGACCATCAAGAAGTCCTTCTCAGGAAAAAAGGTGGGTGGAGAGGCTGGGAACGCTGGCCCTCTGGGACCTTCTCAGCCTGGTCCAAGCCCTTATGGACGGTCCAGACTTGGGCTGGGAAGCAGGCAGGAGCTTTAGCTGTCCTCAGAGTCCTCAGAGGGAGGCGGTCCCATGTGAACTCTTGGTTCTTGGGACAAATTTACGAAAGCCTGCACATTGAGGTTGGGGAAGAGACCAGCCCCGGCTCCCCCACTCACTGATTGCATGGTTTGGAGTGAGTTGTTGGCTCACTTGTGCCTCAGTTTCCTCTTTGCCTGACTCATACCCATGAGAAAATGTGCAGAAAAATGATTGCACATAAACAAACCTCAGTTACTGTTCTGGTTAAGACTCCCAGCTTCATTTTTCTGGAAAACATAAGTTTGGAAAGGCCTTTGGCCCCATCTAGAATCTTGCCACTCACCACCCATTTTTAAGAATCCCAGACGCCCCTGGTTGCCCCTTCCCAGGCCCTGGAGGAGTGTGGTAGGGTGGTGCCAGCTGCTGTCCTGCTTCCTGGCTCACCCTCAACCCAAGCTGTGAGCAAACCCTTAAGTTGCCACCAACCTTGGTTAGTGACTCCACAGCAATTCGTTTAAAAGAAATGTGTCTTACAGAGGGGTCTTTGTCTCCCTCACAATTTCTTTCAAGTTTTTCTTTGATATGTATATCTGACTTTTATAACAAACAAAAAAATAAAGATAAAAAGTTCTTTAAAGAAAATGTGGACAGTGCAGAAGTATAGAAAAGTCTAGAGTAAGAACCCCATCCCTTGCTTCCCTGAGCACAGGTCAAGCGAGCCCTCAGCCCCCGCTCTGGGCCTTTCCTTCAGTTCTTGACTGTCTCTCTCCAGGTGGGTTTTATTTTGCAGCACAGCACTTCAGCCTTGCTTTTTCACTATTTTGCCCTTATTTATATAGCCAAACTCATGATGTTTATTGTAGAAAATCCCAACAATTCAAAAGAAGCAAAGAAACGTGTCTTCTCTCCTGCCACGTACAGGGTGTCTCCCAGCAGTGAGTGGGGGGCCCACAAGATTCATTTCTACACTCAGCATACGCTCACATGCACGCATGCACACACACACACACACACCCCTTCTGTTGTCTTTGCAAACATCCAGCTTGTGGCTATGTGACTCGGTAACGCCTCCCACCCTTGATGGTTCCAGGGCTTTGTGCTTTTCCGCCCCACGCTGGGCCAGCAGCGGTCCTGTCCCACCTGCTCCACCTCCTTGCTGAAGGGGGACTTCAAGGTGACCTATGATGTCAATCGGGACAAGCTCTGTGACCTTCTGGTGAGTCTGGACCTTCTGACCAGAGACCCGGAGGGCGGGTGAGGGGTGCTGGGGAGAGAGGCCACACTCATTGCCTATGTTTCAGGTCGCCAATAACCACTTTGCCCACTTCTTCGCCCCGCAAAACCTGAAGAATCTGAACAAGAACCTGGTTTTTGTGATTGACGTCAGTAGTTCCATGGAAGGCCAGAAATTGAAGCAGGTTAAACTGCAGCCTTAACATTTCACACTGCAGAAGCTTCTTCGGCCCCATCACCCACGCTGCACTGGTTTTGCTGCCATAGTCTGGGGTCAGGACTTCTGCTCTTGCCGGGAGACAGAGGGACCTAACAGGAAATCCCAGTGGTCAGGGGCCCTGGACTCAGCCACCATTTCCTCACTGTGCAACCTGGGGCAAGCCCGTTTGCCTCTCCCAATGACAAAAACGGGAATGAAAGCAATTCCCATAGGGCCCTGGGGCTTATGGAGAAGAGATTGGAAGATACACCTCTCTACTACAAGTGTAGGGTATAACCCTGGGGGGCGCCCTCCAGCAGGGCACAGCCAACGCCTTCAGTGGTCTGAGTGCCCATCCCATGGTGCAGTGAAGCCACACAGGGCCAAGGAGGACTTTAAAAATACAGCTCCCTTTTTCTTAATCCAGCCTCCATCCAGACTCCTCATCATTTCTTCTCCCCACACTGGGTCCCCTCACCTTCTCCGTCCTCCTCATGCATCCCAGGCCCAGCAGGACACGCCTCTCCTGGGCCACCAGGCTGTCCTATCCATCCCCACCTGCTTTTCTCCCATGTCCTTCTGTCCTATGGATCCCTGAACGGGGCCACCCTGGGGCGGTGCTGCTCCTCCACTAACTGCCTTGTCCTTGCAGACCAAGGAGGCACTTCTTAAAATCCTGGGGGATGTGCGGCCAAATGACTACTTCGACTTCGTTCTCTTTGGGTCTCAAGTGCAATCATGGAGGGGCTCCCTGGTGCAGGCATCCACTGCCAATCTGCAAGCAGCTCGAGACTTCGTGCAGCGGTTCTCTCTGAACGGGGGTAAGGGTGGGGATCTCAGGTCACTGCGGGGTTGCCTCTGGACCCTTAGGATGAGGGCATATGCTGATCTGCTTTCTCTCCTTTGCAGCCACAAACCTGAATGGAGGTTTGCTCCGGGGAATCGAGATCTTGAACAAAGCTCAGCAAACCCTCCCAGAACTAAGAAACCATGCATCAGTTCTCATCATGTTGACAGATGGTGAGCCCACTGAGGGTAAGTGCCTGAAAAGCTGCCTTGGGAGGTGGTGATCTCTCTGTTGTTGAAAGCATTCAAGCCAAAGTCAGAAAAGTAACCACTGGAGAGGCTGTTGTGGGGCAGAATGGCTCAGGGTAAAGTCAAGTACAGCTCAGATTGCAACGTCTGTGGGAGCTCCAAGGTGTGCTTCTGTCCTACGAGTCAGAAAATTGGGGCATTTTCTGTAAGACATGGGGCTGCACGTGGCCCTGGAGGACAGGCAGAATCCTAAGTTAAATTGAATGAACTATTTCGGGAGCACCTACTAAGTGCCAAGCACAGGGCTAAGGACCAAGAGGAGATATCAAGAGAATGAGACATATGTCTGCCCTCAAGAAGCCCAGGGTCCGCTGGGGGAGGCAGATGCAGGAGCAGTTCTGTTGAGGGCCCGGAAAGACCAGGGGACTGTGGGACCACAGCCGAGGGGCACCTGGTCTGAGCAGGGGTCTGGGAAGGCCTCTTGGGGGAGGTAACTCCTGAGCTCAATCGGGAAGGAGGAGAGGAGAGGCAGGAATGGATCCCTGGCAGAGGAGACCCCAGGACCAAGACCTGCGTACAATGGCAGGGTTTATCTGGGAACTGCGGTCAGGTGTAGACTCAGGTGGGATGAGAGCGAGCAGTTCAGCAAGCCTTCATAGGCCACAGCAAGCAACCATGGAGGGTTGATGGTGGCCAAGTCAGGGCTGCTTGTGACAGGTGCATATAGATGGGGGAGGGGTGTCTGCGTGGGACCCTGTTGGCGGGTGCTGCACTTAAAGGTCAGCGAGGAGGAAGTGTTGCTTCGTTCACCTGTGGGGCCCGGAGGTGGGAGGCTCGGGCACCCGGGAGTGTCCCCACCCCGCTTGTACCCCGCGTGCCCTGGGCTGGGCTCCTGTCAGTGCCGGGTGTGTGGCTGCAGGGGTGACGGACCGTTCCCAAATCCGCGAGAACATCCGCAATGCCATCCGAGGCAGGTTCCCACTGTACAACCTGGGCTTTGGTGACAAGCTGGACTTCAACTTCCTGGAGGCCATGTCCCTGGAGAACAGCGGGCAGGCCCAGAGGATCTACGAGGACCACGACGCCGCCCAGCAGCTGCAGGTTGCGCCCCGCCCCAGAGCTGAGCCCGCGGCCCACAGCGCCCCGGCAGCCTAGAGGAGGGTTTTGAATCAGCCATGTGACTGGTAGACAGTGACTTGCCTAGATTTCTTCTCTATTGTGGGGATCCCCACCCTCCCACTTAGTGAGTGGGAATCCGACAGAGCTCAGGACCCCCCACGGGTGGCCTTCACCCAATGCCGCTAGACGTGTGAGACGGTGGTCTTGGCTTCTGAGGATCTCACTGCCTGGGGTGTGGGCTGATGGGGCTGTTGGGGAGCAGAAGGCAACACCCACCAAGCCAGGGGTGTTGAGGAGGATGGACGCGCAGGGCAGAGATGGGGACGCTTCCCTTCAGGGGTGGGAACCCAGGGCCCGATGCCCAGGTGTCCTGCTGGCTCTGAGGCTGTGCCCCCCCCCACCACAGGGCTTCTACAACCAAGTAGCCAACCCCCTGCTGGTGGACGTGGAGCTGCAGTACCCCCAGGACACGGTCTCGGCCCTGACCCAGCACCGCCACAAGCAGTACTACGAAGGCTCAGAGATCGTGGTGGCCGGGCGCCTCGCGGACCACAAGCAGGACAGCTTCAAGGCCAATGTGCGAGCCCAGGGGGTAAGTGGACGGCCTGGCTGGGTGGGGCTCCAACCCCGCCCTGTCCCCCAGCCTGCCCACACCCAGGGGCCTTCCGTTCCCCTAGAGGAGCAACCCCCGAACCTGCCAGGCCTGAAGACCCTTCCACACAGGTGTCCCCAGGGGCGCACCGGCTGGAATGGGTTGTTGAAGTCCCTTGGCCCAAAATGGGCCACCCCTTGTCTTCATATCATTCTCCCCAGGGAGTGAGAGAGCAGGAGGCTGTCCTCTCTCTTCTCACCTGGCAGGGCCTCTCCTGAGCACCTACTGCGCATGTGGGGTGCAGCCTGTGTGCGTGTGTATGTGCATGTGCATGGGGGCTGCAGGTGTGCGAGACCTGGGCCCTGTCCTCACAGGGCCTGGGAACGAGCTCCTCAGTATAGTTAAAGGTTCAGAAGATGGACTTTGGGTGGGGAGAGCGGGTGGGGCCCCAGCTCTGCCCTGAACAGTTACATGGGTCCAGCTCTCTAGGCCTCAGTTTCTTTTTCCGTGCCATGGGGTAACACCTCACTGGAATGCTGTGTGGAGTAAATTCAATAAATCATGTAACACGCCTACGTGGTGCCTGGTATGTAGGAAGCCCTTGGTTAGGCAGGGGCGGCCTCTGCTACCGTGGCTGGGGAGAGAAGGCACGTTATTGCAGGTACAGGGTGAACGGTGCAAGCTGCTCAGGACACGGCGGGCGTTGGAAAGCACGGGTCATGGTGGCAGCACCCCGGCTGTCAGGTGCTCACTGGTCTTCCCGATGAGGGGAATTCCGTGAGGCCGGGGCCTGCTCTGCCCGTCCCCCTGGATCCCAGCGCCCAGGCTGTCTGGCTCACAGAGGGCACTCAGCAGTCATTCGTAGAGTGAGTGAATGGATGGGTGGGTGGATGGATGGGGGATGGATGAGGCAGGGTGGCAGGGACAGAGGAAGGAGGCAGGATGAGGAGAGCAGGTCCCGGTCAGGGCTGTCATGTGGCTGAGGACAGAGCAGAGACCCAACCATCGCGGGGCCCTTGGAGCCTCAAGCATGAGCCCAGGGCTATGCTCACGATGGCCTCTCAGCCGCCTCAAACCTCAGGAGGGCCAACAGTTCGAGACGACCTGCCTGGTGGATGAGGAGGAGATGAAGAAGCTGCTCCACGAGCGGGGCCACATGCTGGAGAACCACGTGGAGCGCCTCTGGGCTTACCTCACCATTCAGGAGCTGCTGGCCAAGAGGTAGGACCCTTGGGACCCCCCCGGGGCGGGCACCATGTCCCCGCAAGTCCCCACCCAACCTGGCTGCTGGACCCATGAGGTAAACGAAGAAGGGGCTGTTCTGGGCCCTTGGGCTGCAAGCAGGTCAGATTTACTTTGTTCTCTCTGCACTGCTCACCAAGTTAATATCAACCAGTCAGTCAACAGTGTGGATGGGGCCCCACCGGGGGCAAAGGGCAGCCCACTGTTTGCCTGCTCCAAGTTGCAAGCTAAGCTGTATCGTGTGGCTGCTGGGTCCAGACACACTCATCTCATCCTCACCGCGTGTGAGGAAATTCTCTCACTATCCCCATTTCACAGACAAGCAAACTGAGGTTCAGAGAGGTTAGACCATTTGTCCCAGGTCTCACAGCCATTAAATTCTCTGTGTGTCTCTGAGGCATCCCCCCTCACCCCCAAAACAATCCTCAGGCCTGTTTCCTGTTTTCTGTGTGGGAAGTCATTAAACCATGAGGTCCTTAAGGACACATCCGCTGAATTTTAACAGTAAGCGTTGGAGGTGCTTAATAAATGTTTGTTGAGTGAATGAGTGAGTGAGTGAACAAATGGGTGAGTGAGTGAGTGAATGGGTGAAAGGACGAGGGAGTGCGAGGCTGTCATTGTCCGAGCCGTGGGGCTGGGGGCCTGTGTCCGTCTGCAGGATGATGGTGGAAGGGGAGGAGAAGGCCAAGCTGTCGGCCGAGGCTCTGAAGATGTCACTGGCCTATCAGTTCGTGACCCCGCTGACCTCGATGACCATCGGTGGCATGGAGGACCAGGACGGCCTGGAGCCCATCATCGACAAGCCCCTAGAGGGTAGGGGCCGCAGGCAGCACAGACGGGGAGGTGGGGGGGGTGCTGTGGGGAGGTTTCAGAGGATCAAAAACAACCCCCTTGGACTTTAATTCTCTTTCCTTTCTCTTCCTTCCAGATTCTCTGCCCTTGGGTGAGTTTCCGGTCGTGTTGGTTCCAGGGACAGGCTGTCAGCAGCTGGGCAGGGGCGGCCGCACAGGGCAGGCCATCAGGGTGGTTTCCTGCCTTGGCTCCCTGGCCCAGCCCCTCTCCTGCCCCGGATTGCCCTGCCCCACATGGCTGCAGACGAGGTGCCGCCTCCTCCGTGCTTCCCCCCGGGCCCTCGGTGTGACCGGGAGGGGCCCGGCACCAGGCCGGGTTCACCAGTGGGCCCAGGACCTGCCATGGCCTGGGGCACGGCGGGTGACACACCCTCTATGCCACTGTCTTCTCAGAGATGCTGGGACGAAGGAGTAAGTGACGGCCAGCCCGGTGACGTGTCTGCCTCTCTCTGCTCCACAAGCTGCTGTCCCTCAGGCTCTGCGTTCATCCAGCTGCCCCCCTACCCCCGCACCCCACAAATGGTCATCCCCATTTGCCTGATGAGCTTAAGGCCTCCCTCCTCTCTCTCTTCAGCTCTTCACTGCCTCTTGTCGGGAATCCTCAGAACAGTCCCTCAGCTGGGACTTGGCCTTCCCCACCCTTAGGCCACCAGCTTTCCCACGGCCCCCTGGGAGGAGCCCGCCCACCCCGGCTGAGCCAAACCTCTGGTCCCGCAGCCTGGAGACAGTCCAGGGCAAGGACGTTCTGTATCCACTGCTGCTCCCACCGGGCTCAGGCCTGCCGCCGGGCTGGCAGGGGGCATCAGGAAAGGGGCTGCCAACTCTGGCTCAGGCCTAGCCACCTTCCTTCTAAAAGCCATTCTCCCTCGCCTGCCAGCGTTCGTGCTCCCAGGCTCCCAGGCTTCCCCGACGCACACCAGCCCCGGTGTCCAGCAGGTGCCAAACCAAGTGACAGGCGGTGAGTCCTTGTGAGGGTCTGAGGGAGGCACCTGCTTGGCACCCATGCATCTCTTTCTCTGGGACCTGCCGGGTCGAACCTTTGCACTTGGCCGGCGCTATCTCCCTGACACCCAATCTAACAGAGTCCATCTGTGCCCCCAGTGGACACTGATCCCCACTTCATCATCCACGTGCCCCAGAAAGAGGACACCCTGTGCTTCAACATCAACGAGGAGCCTGGTGTAGTCCTGAGCCTGGTGCAGGACCCTGACACAGGTACTGTGGGTATCACGCCCTCTGCCACTCATGGGCCACAGCAGGGCTGGGCACTTCCTCCACCCTTGACATTCAGCCATGGACAGGACAGTGGCTGCAGCCGCCCCTCTCCACCGTCCTGTGCTCCCTCCACCTCTCTGGGCTCTACCTGCCTTCTTCCCTTCCCATCCATGTGGCTGGACCCAACCCAGGGCTGCCTTCACAGGTGTGTGACCTGGGCAGGCATCCAGGGCCTGCGCTTAAGGGTCTGCACGTGGTTTAATGCTCTGCTGTTACCATGTTGAAATTCTTCATAATCTTTTAACAAAGGTCCCCACATTTTCATTTTGCACTGGGTCCTGCAAATTATGTAGCTGATCCTGCCCCCACCTCTTCCCCTACCACGTGGCTGATTGGAGCTCGAGAGCCTCTCTCCTGTGGTGATGGGGGATTACCTCCTCTCCTCTCAGCCATCTCGCCCTCCTTTCTCCCTCTCTCCCAGTCCAGCCGGCTCTTCCTGCTCGTGAGCATCCACTAGGGGCTGGGGATGCTGTGGGGACTGATCAAAGTCCCTATTCTCATGGAGTTTAGGGAAGGGAGACAGACAAACCAGTGAACAAATTCATCGCAGACCATTGCAGAGTGGGGCATGCCGGGTTGAGAAGGTGGGGGCTCTTTGGCTGTTCAGCTCAGGGGAGGCCTCTGTAAAGACCCTGGGTCAGGGGTCACAGAGAAGGGGCAGGCACCCGTCCTGCTCTCAGTAGGGCGAGACTTCCTCCAGGACCCAGAAATGGGGGCTAAGCACCAGATATCTAGAGGGGTTGGAGCGGAGGGGAGAGAGGTAGTGAGGGAAGGGAGGTGGTGCTGCCAGTGGCAGGAGCAGTCTCGCAGCTCCCTCATTGGTGAGGCCTCTGAGACCCGGTGGCACGAGAGGCAGGCGGGACCCCCCAAGAAGGAGGCGTGCAATGAGTAAAGGCAGGCTGGGAAAGGGTCCGATGAGAGCTTGCCCTTCCCTGACCCAGATGATCTCCTCGCCCCACCGCAGGCTTTTTCGTCAATGGGCAGCTCATTGGGGACGAGGCCAGGAACCCCGGGCAGCCTGCGGGCACGTACTTCGGGCGGCTAGGTATCGCAAATCCTGCAACCGGCTTTCAGCTGGAAGTGACTCCTCAGAACATCACCATGAACCCCGGCTGGGGCGGGCCTGTGTTCTCCTGGAAGGACCAGGCTGTCCTGAAGCAGGATGGGTAACTGGCCTGGGGCCGCGCCTGGAACAGGAGGCTGGGGGGAGCCGTGGCCAAAGCACAGAGCTCAGAGCCAGCGCTGCTGCCTGAGCCTGCAGGGCCCTCGTCCCCTGAGCTGTGTCAGTGGGTGGGCTGTGCAGACCTGCCAGACCCTGTGAACCACCCCCTCTTGGGGCTCAGCTGCCTGGGAGCCTGGGCCTCCAGTCCACCCCCTCCCAACCAAACAATGCCTGTTCATCTTTCCAGGTCCAGTGCAAAGGACACCTCTTCTCTGAAGCTTTCCTAGCCTCTTCCTCTGCCGAACCCCCAGAGTTCTCTGAACTTCTCTTTTGGCACTTGTCTTAGTCTGCCTTGTCTTGTGTTTGTTCCTTTGTTTACTCATTCATTCAACCAACTCCACTGAGCACTAGAGCCCTATGCTCAGCAGCTGAGCTATAGGAGGAGCAGGGCAGAGTCTGGTGTGGAAGACGCAGGTGATGAGTAGGAGTCAGAGAACACAGACTCTAATATTAGGCAGGCTGGAGCCCAAGTCCTGGCTCCACCACTTACCAGCTGTGTGACCTTGGATGAGTAACCTAACTTCCCTGAGCCTTGGTTCTCACAGGGTCAGAGTAAGACTTGAATGATGTGACTTGTGTGGAGGGCCTGGGAAAGTGCCTGCACTTTGTAAGGGCCCTATACACAGCAGCAACATGTGAGAGGGAGCGTGGAGCAGGGAACACCCAGCTACTTGGAGACCAGGGACTGGGCAGACTCACGAGAGCTGGGTCCTGGAGGCTGGGGGGTGGCTGAGCGGAGAGGGGTACAGTGTGGTTGTACCTGCCCTCATGGCTGGTCCGGTCCTGCAGGGTGGTGGTGACCATCAACAAGAGGAGGAGCCTGGTGGTGTCCGTGGAAGACAGGGGCACCTTCGAGGTTGTCCTGCACCGGGTGTGGAGGGGGAGCGCTGTCCACCGGGACTTTTTGGGCTTCTACGTGCTGGATAGTCATCGGATGTCAGCGCGGATGCACGGGCTGCTGGGTATGGCCAGCCAGGCAGGCCGAGCTATGGGGTGGGGTCTGAAGCCCGCAAACTTGTCAGGCGTTCAGGGCCATGCGTCCTGGGCACGGAGACGGGCCCACCTCCAGCATGGCCTCCAAGGCTCCGAGCTGCTGAGGAGGGGGATCCTGGCAAGGGTCTCGCCCCTCAGAAAGGCTGCAGGCACACATCTGGTGAAACAAAAGCTTCCTTGTGCATGGGGGTGAGTGGGCAGAGGTCTGATCAGCAAATAGAAAAGTCCAGGGGGCTGCAGAGACCTGGGGGGAGGATGGGCCAGTGCCACACTGCTTCTCCCATGTGACCTCCCAGCGCACCCTACACCCTGCGGGCACCTTCTCCTCTAACTTCTCTCCTTTGGAGATGGTTAAAAGAGACAGGATGCAGGCCCACCTGGAAATATCTGTTTCTCTATAGCAGGCGGCTTTTGATGCCAATCTTACCAGAAACAGTCAAGCCCTAGAAAAAGTGCTCAAGCATTTCTCAACCTCCAGTGAGAACCTACTATGTGCAAGGCAGGCGTGAGGCAGCCCACATGGTAACCGAGCCTCTGATGTGCCTTTCCAGGGCAATTCTTCCACCCCTTGGATTTTGAAGTAACCAACATCCGCCCAGGCTCCGACCCCATGAAGCCCGATGCCACGATGGTGGTGAAGGACCGCCAGCTGACAGTCACCAGGTGAGGGGCTGCTCTCCCAGCACTTCTGCCCTGAGTGGCTCTGCAAGTCCTATCGCTGGCCTGGCCCTTCCTCTAAGGGTCACATGGATGGGGTGGGCCTCCTGGGAGGGGGGTGTGGCCCTGCCAGGTCTGAGGGCTGCAGCTGACCCCAGGCATCTCTCCCCAGGGGCTTGCAAAGAGACTACAGCAAGGACCCCCGAAACGGTGCCGAGGTGACCTGCTGGTTTGTCCACGACAATGGGGCCGGACTGATCGACGGCGTCCACACCGACTATATTGTCCCTGACATCTTCTGAGCCCCTACCCAGCACATGTCTTCTCTGGGGACCACGGCAGAGGAGGAGGAAAGCATCCTGACCTGCGGCCCAGCCACACCTCCCCCTCCCGGCTAACCCCGGGTCATAGCAGTCCGTGATTTCCATTAAAGAGAGGCTGTGGTCAGCCAGGGCTGCCTGCTTTTTTGTGGGAGGAGGAGGGAGGGAGGGAGCCCAAGATGCTGCCCAACAAAGGGCTCGGGGAGCTGGGTCTGGAGCTCCGATCCCAGCAGGCCTAGGAACTGGGGAGAAGCTGGTGGGAGGCCGGAGGGGAGCCTGTGCCGACACTGCCCCCTCACACACCGCTGCTCTCTTCCCTGCAGCCACCTGGCCTCACGCCTTCTGGGTCCCCTGAGTCTCCCCTGCACACAGCTCCCCCCAGATCCAGGGACTAATGGACACTCCAGCAGCATCCGCAGGGATGACCACCAACAGTCACAACTAACCTAGGGCTTCCTGTCACCAGACATGGTCCCATGTACCTTATTGAATTAACTATGTTTATCCTCACGACTGCCCTAGGGGACACTTCCATCAAGCCTATTTACATCTCAGGGAACCGAGGCACCGAGAGGTTAGGTAATTTGTCCAAAACCATTCAGCTTGGAAGTGTCAGTGCTGGGATTTGAACCCATCCTGTCTAGCTTCAGAATCTTGCACATAACCGCTCCAGCCAGGCGGGGAGGCCAATGGGAGGGCAAAGCCTGTTGGGACCTGGTTCTGGATAGTTCAAAATACCACTTAGAAAGAATGCTGGAGAGAATGTTTATATATGGCCTTCGGGCCCTGAAGGCTTTCTGCCAGGCCTGGAGGCTGTGCCCACGGGGACCCAGAGCTCAGGAGGTGGTCCTGGACCTCCGCCCTCAGCCCCATTCCCCTGTGACCACAGGGCTGCTGTGGCCCAAAGGCAGAGAGAGTCACTATGCAGTAACTGCGATTTCAGGGGGCCGACAATGGCATCCCCTTTCTCCTCATACCGATGCCCGAAATTCCACCATCCGGGCTGGTTCCCTCGGCCTCGTGGCGCCTGCTGTGGGGAGCCGCTGGCCCTAGGGTGACCGGCTGAGGGGCCCCACCCGCTCCTTTTCCAAGGGTTTCTGCTCTTTCTCTGTGGGCTTCTGTCCAGTTCCCATTTCAGATAAGGCTGGTTAGGGCCCGGATGGAGCAAGGGCTGGCGCCGAGGCCCAATCAATAACAAACACTGAGCTCAAAGGCCGCCCCAGTCCCAGGGGGACTGTGGGGCTGTCAGAGACCAAGCCGCCCCTTGGGGTACCCTGGGCTTCCCCAGGGTGCTGCTGGCCGGGAGCCCGCCCAGTAGCGGCTCAGGTTCCCCTCCTGTAGGATGGGGGAGGGGGAGCCTGAAGATCTCTTACCTCCCGTTGAATTCCAAATTCTGCCTGATGGCTCTGGGTCCCTCCAGGTCCCCCACTATCCCTCAGGGGCCTCTTGAGCAGCCTTGGAATCCTTATTTCAAGCCGCCCCCCTCCACCCCAATGCCAAGCACTTTGGGATGTGATGTGGCCTAGAGGAAATAGGTTCAGGGGAGCTCTGTGGGCAGCCGCAGGGCCATGGAGAAGAGCCACTGGGCCATGTTGGGCAGGACCACAAGGTTCCCAGTGGTCAGGGATCCCGGGCGCTAAAAATGACCAGCTGAACGAGATGTCCGTCCAGGAGCCAGGAAGCACGAGGGCCGGGCTGCAGGGCTGCAGGGCTTGCGCGTGCAGCTCTGAGAGGGCTTTGCTCGCAGCACCTGGGGTCAGCACCTGCTGATCTTGGTCTCTAGCACCTCTGAGCTTAGTACCACCCGCAGGGGGGTTGGTGTAAGGATTCGGGAGGCCTGAGGAGACAGGCGCCCCAGCCAGGCCTCAAGCACAGGCTTTCGAAGCCCTGAGCCCCTCACCAGCAAGGCATCTGTCCATCTGCCATCACCTCACTGACTGGGCAACCCTCTGTCATTGCTTCTGTGGCTCCTGGCACTTGTGATAATTAGCTCACACCCTTTTTGCTCCACCTCCCCCTTATCTGCCTGCTCTCTCTGTCTCTCTGCTCCCCGCAGCCAGCTCTCTCTGTATGTCCCGCAGTCCGAGGCCCAGAGCTCAGCTTGGCTGTAGCATGGTGGACAGGTTAGTCATCCTGGGCGGGCACCCCATCTACCCCATTCAGTAGTGGGTACAGCGGGAGGGTCCTTGAGACGACATAGTTCAGAGGAGTCGTGGGTGTGTGCGCATGTGGTGGCCTCCCTGGGGCAGGCATTGGTAGGGCCCTGGTGTGGGGCAGGGGGTCCCAGCCCCATTGCAGGGGTCCAGGCCCCGCCCCTGAAGGTCATGTTGCACTCGAGGCCAGGACCCCAGCCTCACTGCAGACATTGAGGGGAATGACTCCCTGAGAACATGAGGGCAGTCGAGTCCCCGGCCAGGCCCTGGGAGCAGAAGGGTGAAGGTGACATGGCCCAGCCCTGCAGGAGCTCAGAGTCCAGAGGGGCTGGTCAGACCTGAGCACGCAAACCTCGTCATAAGGCCACCGTGGAGCGGGCCCTCAGGGAGCTTGGAGCTCGGAGCAGGGCTGTTTTGTGGCCAGCTCTGGGACAAAGGAGGATGGCTTCTGGAGGACGGACTCTGGGGCTGGCCCAGACATGAGAGGCAAGAGGTGCAGAGAAGGGGATGGAGTGCCGGTGGGAACAGAACAAGTTCGGAAAAGCAAGTTGGAGCCAGGTCGCAGAGAGAGCCGCAGGATGTGGGGTTCATCTTTTTCCTGGGGCCACAGGGGCATAGATGAAGGGTAAGGAGCAAGGGGTTCAGCCACGGCGAACAATGAGTTAGGGTGGAGGGTCTGGTTTTGTGCCCTGGCTGACTGGAGGAGGAAGGGGCTCCGGTCCTGGAAGCCAGCCCGAGGCCCTGGCCGTGGCTGAGATGCCGCTCCCTCTAAACGTGACCCCACACCCTGTTGCCAACGCCCCCACCCAGGGAGCATTCACATACAGCTTCTGCTTTCTCAGGGGGCTCTGCGTCCGCCTGCCCATCAGAAGAGAAATCCCAACACCATTGAGGACAGGGGCTGGCCCCCTACCCCCACCCCGTGTACAAGCAGATCGAGGTCACATGGCACCAGCCAGGTCTGCACACATGCCCCACCTCTGGGAGGAGCCTTCCGTCCTCTGGCTCTCCCCTCTCTTCCTGCCCTGGGCCGCAGGTCGCTGACCCGACTTGGAAAACATCAGTGTCACTCATATAAGGAGGGCAGCCCGGGCCTGCATGCTCAGTGATGGCGCCTGCTCTGTGGCCCTGCCTTGTCCTGGCCCTGCTCTCTGGCCTGGTGGCTTCTGGCATTCCAAGAAGCCACTTACAGCCTCTTGAGGTGAGTCTGCCTACACCCTTCACCCTCTGGGTACTGGGGTGTCAAATGGGCAGAAGGCACCATGCTGGGTAGTCTCTGAGTGGGGGGGGTGGGGGGGAGGCTGAAGGCTGGGCATTGAGCTGCGGGGACACTGCCACTGCTGGGCATCTGGAGAACCAGACTCCAGCCCAGCCTATACTCACCAGCCATCTAGCCCTGGACAAGGCTCCTAGAACTCCCTGGGCCTCAGTTTCTTCCTCCGCCAAACAGGGCAATGCACCATGAACGGCTCGCCTCACTGAGGGGCTGTGAAGGCCCAAGTCTTAGATGAGTGCGGAGGCCTCTACGAAAGGCTGAGCCAAGACCTGTGGGGTGCAATGAGGAGGGGGCTGTCAGGGTCCGGGGGCCAGGGGCAGGAAGACCAAGGGGCAGAATTACAGGAATGCAGTTGGAGTTGTGGGGCAGGTATTCATTGCTGGTTTCCAGTTCTCCCTGCCCTGCTTCCCTGGGTCCTCTGGGGATCCATGCCTCTCTCGGCCTCAATTTCTCCATGTACGCAGAGTCTTTCCCACTCGGGCATGGGGCTCTGGGAAAGTCCAGTGTCTGGAGGCTACTAGGGCATGTGGCAGGACAAATGCTGAGCCTTGGCCCCACCCTGAGCCTGTTCCCCTACCGTGATGGCCTTGGTCTTGGCCTGACTCCAATGTTTGTCCTTGTTTTTGCAGAAACGAAGCCTCCCGGAAGGGGTAAGAACTTTCACCAGGGACGGGGGT
>PVIY010049647.1:0-16620 GCA_004026745.1 Myrmecophaga tridactyla
CTACATTTTCATATCATTTCATCCCTTCACTCTCATAACAAACCGAAACTAAAATAGCTTTACATCTCCATCCTTCAGAATGTTCCTGAGTTTCCCTCTGTTCTTCCTCTTGTATGGACTTGCTCCCTCTAGGAAGTTTATCAATAATATTTCCACATGATTAAGATGTTTTTCAATGAGAAAGCAGCCAACTTTGTAGCCCCTGAGATGCCACTCTCTTTCATGAGAAGCACTTTATAACTACATCACATGGAACTTCCACCAAGTGGCACAATACTTTTTTCATGTCATTCATAAAGGTAATTTGCACAAGCTATGGCTAAATGGAAATAACCATTGGGCAACTTGAGTGTCAGGCATTCTTACATGGTGTCTTTAGATGGTGTACTCTACTCTTACCTTCTTTGGGTCTCAGTTCCTCATCTAAATAAAAAGTGTGGACAATAATCCATACCTCTAATGTGAAAATTAAATAGTGTAAAGGGCTAAATATTAATTCTAAATATAATTTGATTAAAGATGTTAACCATGAAGCAACCATTAAAAATAGTGAAAGATGGGGAGAAAGTAGCAAGACAGTGATTCTGGGCAGGTAAAGCTCAAGCCCTGATTCCTGTCCTCCCTTCTTATTTTAGGGACATTGTTCTGAGAAGCTACAGAAAAGGATATGGACTTATTTTGCCTACGAAAACCCAGAAGTTGCACTTTGTTTTACAAAAACCATCCGTGTTTGGGAATAATTCTGATGATGGTGATACCGCTGTGAGTGAAAGCCTCTAGAAGGAAGCTGCTGAGAAGCAAGTGATGAAACAGATCAAACTGGAAATATAGAAGGCCCTTGCAGAAGATGTCATCATGTCTGAATATGATAGTATTTATGATGAAATGCAGGAAAAAAAGGAGAAAAGAAATCCCAAACGACTCTTGGAAAAAGACCGAAAGCCCAAGTGTATTCACAACTTAGTAAAAGCAGTTGAGATCAGAAAAAAAGGAGCAGGAAAAAAAGAATAGAAAAGAAAATTCAGAAAGAATGAGAAATGGAAAATGGAGAATTTGCTGATAGTCATTAGTATCATCTGCTTATTAAAAAAAAAAAACCACAAGGGAGAGCTGAAGAGGAAGAAAGAGAAAAGAGGGCTGATGCACTTGAAGCACATTTGGATGTAACTGAGCAGAACGACCTCAGTGGATTTTATAGGCACCTATTAAATCAAGCAGCTGGTGAAGAGGAAGTACCTAACTGCAGCTTTCATGAAGCCAAGTCTGGAATCAAGGAAGAGAAATCAAGCGGTTACTCTGATGAAGTGAGTTCAGAGAACGAAATACCACATGAGAAATGCGTTCTCCAAACTGGTGTGGAGGTAGAGGAAAACCCAGATGCAGACAGTGATTTGGATGCTAAGAGCTGCAAGGATGATGAAATGGAAGAAAATAGTAAAGTGAACTGCAGAAGATTAAAAGCAGAGAGACCTCCCAGAATGACCATGAAATCACAGGAATCAAACCCACTCATGGTCATTTTGTGAACAAAGAAGACACGGTGCCAAATGCCACACAAAATGTCCCAAGTCAGGAGGACATGAGAAAAGGGAAGATAAGCTCCCAGAGAAACAACCCAGGGACCAAGAGAGGCATTACACTGACCTGATTACCTAAAAGAAAGGAAGGCTTTCCATAGGCATCTCAAGGCCAAGCATTGAGAATTTAACTGGAAGAGGCATGAATGAGATGATAAACCAGGAGGAAGAGACAGAGAAAGAAATGACAAAGAGTGTAAAAGAGAGAAAGATAGGGAGAAATAGCCCCCAAGAGAACAAGAAAGAGATCGACAATGAAATGATGGTAACCAACACAGTGAGAAAGGCAGAGAGAAGGAAGAGAAAAGCAAAGAAAAGGAAGAGAATGTGAAAGTTCAGAAGGAAAGATATGAGAGCAATGACAAATACAAAGTTAGGGAAAATGATAAGTAAGTGTTCAATCTTCAGAAAGAAATCAAGACAAAAAAAAAGGCAGCCCAAGTTCTAGAGCAAAGAATAGGTTATTTGACCAGGAAAAAAAAAACAGTAAAATGAGAAACATGGAAAAGGACAAGGAAAGAAGCCAAGAGAAACCCTCTATCTCTGAAACATCCTCTGGGAGCAAAACACAGAATCACAGAGAAAAGGCTAGAAAAGGGCAACAAACAAGAGTCTACCTAAAGCAGTAAGCAAATTTGTAAAACAGAACTAAGAAACTGTAATGTCTGCTAGACAGGCGCTTGGCCAGGCAAATGGCACAGGTTAATGCAAAGACCTATCCTGAGAAGGAAGAAAGATTTATGGAAGCACAGACAAATTATTTCTTCTGGATCATGCTGTACAGAAGAAAAAAGTATGATAACAATTTTGGGGAGGATTTTTAAAAATATTTTTTTTCAAAATTGATTTTTGGTTTAGGTTTAAATCAAAAGACAGACTTTTACCTTGAATATTTGAATTTATATAATCTTACTTAATACCACATATTTGGTTATAGTCAAGTAACCATTAAGAGTGTGCTTAATGCCTATAGTATTTAATGAAATTGGCTCTACCACAACCATTAAAAAATGATTTAGATGACTACCCTAGTATTGATTTTGATACAGGAGTTGTCTTGTTTTACAAATACAGAATTTCAGATTATAATATGTGGGAGAGAACAATTAACTAGAAAGAGGACATGGCTATACTTTATGCTCTGAAATCTGTATTACAGTACAAAATGTGTGTCATACATCTTGTCTCAATAACTTTTTAGCTCACAGCATACTTAGGTTTAAGCAAAAATAAAAATAATGATATGCTGGTGGTGCGAGGGTAGTTCAGTGGTAGAATTCTCGCCCGCCATGCAGGAGACCCAGGTTTGATTCTTGGTCCATGCACTTTCCAAAAAAAACAAAGAAACACAACAAACAAAAAAAACAAATTCAACAAATGTTGCTGCAGTAATGGGATACTCACATGAAAAAATTAAAAATATGACCCCCTCAATACAGCATACAAAAAAAACAGTGATATGATTATAAAATAATAATAATAATAATGAAAAATGTATAGCTAAAAGGCCAAGGGAGGAAATAAAATGGACAGTAATGGATATTTGATTATGTTAAAGAAGGCAGAAACAAAATAACAGAGAACAAAAACCAGATGAGACAAATAAAAACAAATAAAGATGGTAGATTTAAGCCTACCCATCTCAATAACAACAGAAATACAAATGTCTAAACACTCCATATAAAAAGAATGGTCAGGATGGTTAAAACTGAAAGACTCAATGGTATGAGTGGTTTCAGGAAGGAATGAAGCTGTAAGGCATGCAACTAGGTGAATGAAGCTTGAGGACATTATGCTGAGTGCAATAAACCAGAAATGAAAGAACAAATATTGTAAGCTCTCACTAATATAAACTAACTATAATGAGCAAACACTGAGAATTGAATACAAGAGCATAGGTTATCAGGGGATAGAACATGGGCAGAGATTGGACAATCAACGATTAGGAAGCACATAATGTACAATATGGCTAACTGTAGAAGTTCCTAGATTGTAAGCTCTTACAGCAGTCATGTCTAGTGACCTGAGTTGTAACTGTTATTTCTAAATTCTGAGATGCTGAGTTCTTTGTGTATAACCTGGTAGTTCCCTGGAACTTTTGGTATCCATGTGACATCTGAGACTCAGAGTTAGAGCTCTGCAGCTCTGACAGTCAACAATACTCCATACAGCAACTGTTAAAGAAGCTGAAAAAGAGATCAGGCTTCAATTAGAGATATGAATGAAATGGACTTGGTTAGGACTAAGGTAAATTAGAATACAGGGTAAAGGATGATATTGACTATAGTTTAAAACTTCAATATCTGTATGAGGCCAAAGGAAGAGACATTTATTTGGTACAAAATTTATATTTTCTGTAACACATTATGTAATTTAACCTATATAGTCACTTGATTTAAACAACATAATTGCACGGAACCTAGAATAGGGAATGTGATCTTGTTATTCTGTACAGGTTAATAAAATACCCCAAGACATCACAGAGTATTTAGGACAGAAAATAAAAAAAGTGTTTGCAAAGTTCCCTTGAGGGAATGGGGAAAATGTGGAAATACTAAACTTTCCTACCTCAGGAATTCCTGATATTCTAGCAATTAGCTCTAGCATGACCATTAAAAAATGGTTAAATTAGGGACTCCCAATTTAATAAGTCAAGCCCTCAATCTTGGGGCTTGCCCTTTTGAAATGTATTCCTGGAGAAGGAGCCGCTAGGCCTACTTATAATTATGCCTAAGAATAATCCCCAGAGAAACTCTTTTGTTGTTCAGATGTGGCATCTCTCTCTAAGCCAGCTCTGCAAATAAATTCACTACCCTCCCCATACATGAGACATGACTCCCAGGGGTGTAAGTCTCCTTGGCAACATGGGACATGATTCCCAGGGATCAATCTGGTTCTGGCATCATGGGATTCAGAATGCCTTCTTGACCAAAAGGGGGGAAAGAAATGGAACAAGATAAAGTTGCAATGTCTAAGAGATTTCAAATAGAGACAAGAGGTCATTCTGGAGGTTATTCTTATACATTAATAGATATTCTTTTTTAATTTCTAATGTATTATAATAGCTAGAAGGAAATACTTAAAACTGCTGAACTGTAATCCAGTAAACTTGATTCTTGAGGATGAATTGTATAACTATATCGCTTTTATTGTGTGACCACGTGATTGTGAAAACCGTGTGACTGGCATGTCCTTTATCTGATGTATGAGTAGATGAGTAATAAAACAAACAAATAAATAAATAAATAAATGGGGGGATAAGGGGTATGGGATGTCTGGGATGTTCTTTATTTTTACTTCATTTTATTTCATTTTTTGGAGTAATGACAATGTCCTAAAATTGATGGTGGCGTTGAATGCATAACTATATGATGATACTGTGAGACACTGATTGTATACTTTGAATGGATTATATGGTATGTGAATATATCACAATAAAATTTCATTAAAAAAAAAGTAAGCAGGTGTACCAATTGTATTCCTAGGTACATGCTTAAGAAAAACGTTTGCACAGGTCCTCAAAATGATATATTTTAGAATGTTCATAGCAGATGTATTCATAATAGCCAAAAATCTGGATAAACCCAAATGCCCATCAATAAGTAAATGAATAAATAAATTGTGATACATTCCTACAGTAGAACATCACATATTAATACAAAAATAATAAATTATCAATATACACGATAACATGGATGGATCTCAGAAACATCTTGAGCAAATGAAACCAGACATAAAATTATTCCTTTCATATGATGTTCAAAAACAGACAAAACTATTCTGTAATGATAGAAACCAGAATAACGGATACCTCTAGGGATGGGCGGGTTTGCCCTGGGAGAAGAAATATGAAGAAGCCTTCCTGGGCATGGAAATGTTGTAGCTCTTAGCTTGAGTAATGGTTATGTAGGTGTGAATACATGGAGTGCAACAATTAAAATTTGTGTACTTTTCTGCTTGTAAATTTTTTAAAAAATAGATTGAGTGAGATAATCGTTAAATCACAGAATCAGCCTGACATATTGGTGATGTTTGATAAATTGTAATTATGATCATTATTCTATTTTAAATGGATTCCACTAACATTTCCTAAGCAAGTGTAACTAACTGGGCACACCTGAAAGATAAGCTAAAACAAATTGAAATCAGAAGGCATTTGTGATTTGAGAGGGCAACTGTGAAAAAGAGAGGGAAATTTCACTAATGTCAGACACTGGAAGAAATACAGAATATCCTACAAACGGTTAGATAAACTTCATAAAATGTTTATAAATTACATAGCTATTGGAGTTTTGTCTCTAATGTCAATTGTTTTCAAAGACCCCAATTTAGAAAGCAAAAATTATGGTATACTGTCTTTTTGCAAACATTTTAATGACACTAGGAAAAAAAAAAAGAGATTTATTTTAAGAAAATAAATGGGTTAAGATTTAGGTCAAAATCCCAAAATGATTTGTGTTTGTCCTTAATTTGCTCCATGAAAAGGCTGCTTTGAGAATCTCAATACCCTCTTGGGACCCCTTTTCTCCCTGCCTCTCCACAAGAATACAGGCTGTTTTAGTAAAGAAGGTGTGATTCCTGTCTGGGCAAAATAAAAAGTAAAGCCTATAGAGTAGCATGTCCTTGAGATCAGTTTACTGCAGGTTTTATAAATGCCACTTTGGAGACCGAAGTGAGACAAAATCCAGATTGCAATAGCTGCTTTGTTATTCATATGAAAAAAAAAAAAGAAAGTTGTGTGGTTATTGTGTAGGGGGAAAAAAGGGTTTTGAAATCGGGAAACTACACAAAGTGAGCGAGGTACAACAAAGAAGCACATGACACCATGACACTTTCTAAATATGGAAGAACTGTAGGGAGTACTTGGAAATTTTACAACTTCTTTAAATTGTCTGCTTTTAATCGCCTCCCTGAAGGCTCCCCAATACTCTACAAAGAACACCAGCCAGTCATTCAGTCACTCATTTGTTGATTCCTTCATTCAATAAACATGTTTTGAACACCCTTATATGCCAAGCACTTCTCTAGGCACCGGAGAATCAGACACAACCTGCAGGGTCCGTAATGCCTCCCAACACAAATGTGAAATGAACCGGATCTTCACAGGGGAGTTGCTACCTCAAATTTCTGAATACAGAGTTTCTGATAGTATCTTTCCTTGCCTCAACTTGTCAACCAGAAATGATTGGGAAATGAGTGAAGGTCAAAGCCCATTTTCCTGGAGACAGAACAATGCTGTTTCAGTCTGCAAACGTTGAATGGGAAGGCAACTGCTTCCATTTTACAACCAGAACAATCAACTTCTTCCACCGAGCCATGAGGGGGTTGGGCATGGGAGCAATTCAGCTAATGCAAAAGAAAAGATCCCCTCACAGGTCACAGTCCATCTCACACCCAGATTCTGTCGTGATATGAAAGAACTTGAGCCATCCTTCCAGTATGTGATACTTCAATTCACCACCTTTTTGGATACTGCAGATAAAGGGTTATAAGTCACCATATTAAAGCGACAAGAATCTTTTCACACTTCATGTTTCCATAATCAAAATTAAGGAAGCCCATTAGGCCAAAAGTAGAACCCCAGAAGCTTTGCTAATCATGGACATATTTTATATTTCAGTTCTGGGTGATCTCATAAAGCACTGTGGCAAGGTCTTAAAATATTCTATAGCCATGGTTCAGTCATGTTCCCCGATCAGCTCAGCTGGAAATACAAAGAAGGGGTCAGGATAACAACTCACCTAAGAAATCACCATAATTAGCCTTGCTTAAATGCTGTGGTTTACCAGGCTCAGGTCTAATGCCTTTTACATCTAATAACTAATTTAATCATTGCAACAACCCCATAAGCAGAGTCTACTGATTTACAGATGAAGAAACTGAGAATCCAAGAACTCAATCAACTTGTCCAGGGTTGCACAGTTATAAAATGGTGGTCCAGGATTAAAATTCAGGCAAAACTACTCCAGATCCTATGCTCTCAAATGCTGGTCTCACTTAAGCACTTGTCAGAAGGAGAGGCTGATTCTTCCTTATTTCCTGATGCAGACTGAGAAGCTTTTGAAGGACTTACACAAAGTCCTTCTACTTTCTTACCAAGCCTTATCAACCCTGCTACCTTAAAACCTTTAAAGGATTTCTCTGATAATGCAAGCAATTTCATGTGAGCCAACAAAAGGAACCAATAAGAGGTTCTGAAGAAACCATCTTACTTTCTTTTGCTTAAAAAATAGTGAATCTCCTATTGTTTTACTTAGCAATTATCAAATGGGTTAATATTTAATTGGGGATCATTCTGATACATCTCATCAGCACTTATTCAACTATTTTGTTCTCTAAGATGTTAAAGTTTCAAGTAATATTTACAGATGATTAATAATGAGATCATAAGAATGTGATTATAGAATCAACCTATATTCAAACAGGTCAATGTTGTCCCATATCAGTAAGTGCTAATAAATATTTTAAAGTTATTTAAGTAGAATCTAATTTCCTTTTAAGTGAATTTGACATTGTAGCATCACAACATTTAAAAATTCAAAAGGTTCATCTTTCATACTGTGTTTATAAAAGCCCTACCTTTGTGTTTCCTAATGGTTTCTCTTCGTCTGCATAATCAATATTGTTGATGACCATTACCTTAAAGGCAAGTTCAGTGCATTATGATTTTAATATTAATACATTACATTTGCAATGGAATGCTATTATCTTTCAAAGTGGTTTCATGTTTATCTCTCTCTTCCTGTACCCACATCTCACTTAGCATCACCATCCACCCACAAGCCTGAGCCAGAAACTAAAATCATTCTTAACTCTGTCTCATCTCCAAGTTCTATGCACTGTACTTCATAAAAATCTCTGCATCTGAACCCGTCTTGCTCTCCATTGCCGCAGCCTAAGCCTCACCATGTCTCACTTAGACTGTTGTGGAAGCCTCTTAACTAACCCGCAGTCCACCCCCCACCACCACATTGCAAGACTGCTCTTTTTTTTTTAATTGTATAATATAACATATATACAAAGCCAAGAAAGAAAAAAAAGCAATAATTTTCAAAGCACTCTTCAATAAGTAGCTACAGGACAGATCCCAGAGTTTGTCATAAGCTACCATTCCATCATCTCAGATTAAGACTGCTTTATCTTAATACAAATCTAACAGTGTGCCTATCTTACTGGAAAAAAAAAAACCTTCAATTGACGCTTCCTGACAGCAAGAATAAAATCTAAGGTTCTTAGTATGGCCACCAACAGCTTTCAATTTTTCACAATCCAGTCTCTATGCATGGTTTCATTCTCATCTTCCCTTTTCCCACAAGGTTCAAGTCTCTCTACAGAGCTCCTTGTCATTACCCAATGGATGACATCCTTCAAGGCCAACTACACGTCACCTCCTTTGATACCCCAGGTATAGCTGGCCTTCACTCACCACCCTTCCATATTACTTTTCAAATGTCCTTATTACATAATTTGCCACATTGTATAGTAATTACCTGTGTTTAAATATAGTCCTCATATAAGTAGGCTTGAAAAGGACAAACACAACAACAAAAATAGAACTCAGCTATTGCATCCAAGACTTGAAGTGAGCGCAAAGTAAATGACTTTGCATTCAGGAAGGAGATTCTTCAGGTAGGATTCAATCTGGAAGTTTTTCTCTTACTGCCAAAATTCTCAGTAAGTCACTCCCTTCAAACCTGCCTGCAACATCATCATTACTAACACCTGTCCCACCCCCAAATCATATATATATATGTATTTTCTTAGGTGCATAGTCTGGGAATAGAACCCAGGTCTCTGGCATGGAAGGCGAGCGTTCTACCATGGAACCACCTGCCAAATCACATTTTAACATAGGAAAAGAAAGCATTTCAGGCAGCTGCCATGGAATTCTGTTCAGGATACGCTACAGGCAAAAGAAAAAAATCTCCTAAATTCCAGCATTATGCTACCTATAACTATAGTAGATTAGGAACAACACTAGCTGTAACTATCAACATACATTTGATGAAGACTCCATTTTTAAAATCTGAACTTGGAACAATTGCAGAAAAGAGATCTCTGTAATAACAGCCCTGATACCTGCAAGCAACCAAACAGGAGAGGGTCATTAGGGGACGTCACCCAGGTTGGTAAACAAGAGGTCAGCGATGTTGTGGAATGAGGATGATGAAAGAAGAGAACCAAGGTCTACCCTTCCCCAACTATGGCTTAACTGCTGTTTTTGTAAGAAAGGAGAAACAGGGTGTCTGAGATGATAAACTCTGGCCTAATTGCTGCTTCTCCTCCTTCTCACCTTTCATCCATGGAGGACATCACTTCATCAATCCCACCCTTCTTTCCAGCCTTCTTCTCACTTTGGCACTCATATCTAGGCTGCCACAAGCCAGCAATCAGAGTTGGCATATGCATGTATATACACACACACACACACACATACACACACAAACACCAACACCTTGTTCATGAGGTTCTCAGTACTTGCCACAGCGCACCTATCAAGCCAATATTTCTCAAATGTTTTCAAGTAAGTAAGCATAACAGGATGAGCACCTCAGGGTCAGCATGCAGAACACTTACTTAAAGCAGCTTTTAAAACTGCATGTGAATTTACTCCATAATGCATCCATTTATTTGCATTAAAAGTGTTCTAAAAGGCTTAATACTGAACAAAACTGACTTTGTCTAGTCTGGCTTTGAGTGCCCTTGGTCCTTAGCCAGGTGCCTTCATACCTGTTCGAGACACAGAATCTGCCCAATTCTGAAAGCCACGGGCAATGACATAGAGGCAGCCATTTTCTGGAGACTGAGCTAGTTTATTTACCAGGAAAAACCTGGAGACTTAAAGACAAATGCAAATAAAGACTTCTGTACCCCATGATCACTATCTAGAAACCTAGAGTCTGAGAGGAAAAAAAATAGGATTCCTTCTTGAAAATGCAAGAAAGAAGAAATGTGATTTTAAGCAGTGCTGCTCTCTCTGTCTGAATGGTCTTCCATATGCCTTATCTGGATAACTTCTTATCCTTTAAAACTCAGCTCCAGAGCCACTTCCAGTAAAAAGCTTTTTCTGACCTTCACTTCTGTTTAAATGCGTGGCATAGCACTGTGTACTCACTACTATCATATTTCTTCACATCAAAATACAGCTGCTGCTTTATTTACCTCTCCCATTAGACTGTAAGATTCTTGAGGAAAGAGATTTTTTTTTAAACTTTATATCCACAGCATTTAGCATAATGCTGGGCATGTAAATGTAGAGTAATGAATGGTTAGTCTCCAACCCTTTATTAATGTTCCCCATGAACACCACATTAGAAAATGTTTTTGTAGCACCAACAGTATTTAAAAGTGTGCAGTGACAAATTGATGCTTCCATTTTATTAGCCAAAGACACTTTATCTAGGCAGGCCATAAAAAAAAAATAAATAGAAAATGTTTTAAGTATTAAAATTGGTTAAGTTCAATTGTTGGTGTTTTGCATGCTCCCATTGGCTTAGGATTATTATGGGCTCATACAAGTTTTAACTAAGGATGTAAAACCCCAATAATAAAAATGTGTAAGTGCTACTAGTTCAAAGTCCATTCACAGGGCTTAATAAATAACATTGCATGCTTTTATCAAAAAATCATGGAATCCTGAAACAAAAAGGAATATAAAGAATATTTGAAGGCATCTAGTGCAACATCACAGGCAAATTATCATCTAAACATTTATGATAAGTGATGGCACACTCTGTGCTCAAACCCTTCCAGTGACAGAAAACACCCTACTTCCTATTACGTTCCTTTTTGAATAGCTTTAGCCCCTGCAAACTCTTCCCATCACATGAAGAGGTGGCAACACAAATAGGCAAGGTCAGGCATAGATGGAGGAAGCTGGCACACATTATCCAGCCCAGCAGCCAGGAAGTGAGTCCAGAGCCTAACTTTGTTGACGAATCTCATGTGAGGAGTTTTAGCCAGGCCATGTTTGCTGGGGAACCTAATATATTTTTTTCACCAAGACCAAACCTGCTTTTATCAACCCCACTTGATTGGAGCCTCTTTCATCTTAAGTGACTGCTTAGATTGCAAAGAACTAGAATTGAATTTAAAAGATCATAATGTCTTGCTCTCTACAAACTAATGAAAAATTAATTCCATATGATTATTCCTATCACTAATAGAAAATGAGTATGAAATTTGCAGTGGACCCCATGTCAATGCAACATCCCCTTTTTGAGGACAGAGCTGTCAGGAAAGCCCACAGATGCTTAGGAGTAGCTGTTAATGACAACTGTGTCAACTAATCTCACTGTAAACTATTTCATCTTCTTTATGAATTTCTCAGGATAATTAAACATCTTATCGAGGACATCTGTACAATTAACTTTAAAAATGTTAAGATAATTCATTTACCATCAGATATTCTAATCATAACTGTCAAAAATTGTTTTTATTTTTTAAGTGAGCACTCAAGAATTTTGTTGGAAATTCAAAGTGATATGAGTTGTATAAAAATTTTAATGATTATTCTTACAAGTCACATAAACAGTATGAATTTTCATGACGGATGATTGGATATTGTGTCATGCACCTGGTAAATGATTTATAGTAAAGACAGATAAAAGAGCCAAATCCATCTTCAAAAGTCTTTAGTCATCGATTCTGTGAACTTTGAAAGTTTATGAAATTGTGCTATGATCCCAATATGGTTTTAGGACCATTCTATATGTAGTCAAAGAAAAAAAATTAACCTTCAAATGATGAAACTTAGACACTTCTATACCTGACACACTGCTAGGGGTTTTAGAGACATACCTTGAGCTCAAGGGACTTTCAGTCTAGACAAGGAGAAATATATCTTAATCCACTCGAAACAATAATAACAAGCACATGAATGTAAATCATAATTGATGAAAAGATAAGAACTCCAAATCCTTAGCTGTTTCAATAGGCCTCTAGGAAAAAAAAAATGTGATTAAAATAATATTCCAGAAAATGCACACATGCCAGCTAAGATTCGAACTCTGATCCTCACTCTTGGTGAATCTAGTGGGCCCTTCCTGGAAAACAACTTTTTCATTGTCTAGTTTATGGCCTCGCCTGGAAGCAAATAAAGGAAATCATGTAAATCAATTGTTTCCACTACTCAAACTAACCAAATGATAGTTCAGTCCTCTACTACATATTTAATTGTGGCCATCGGATCATAAAGCTAATCTAAGAAGGTATCTAAAATATTTATCACAGTGCCTGCCTACCCAGCAGTAGATGCCTAAAAAATATTAACTGCCTTTAATGTTATCTATCCCCCCTCTCTTTTTCTTAACTACTTCTCTTCCCCATCAACATATAAGAATGTTCATATATTTGAACAAGGTAAAGGAAAAACCAATGAACTCCCCAATATTGCTATCCAAGCTACTGCATCTGAAAATCTCAGTGCCAGTTATGCAGAATGGAGTTTATAAATAATCTCTTCTATATGAGGGAAAACCCTGAGCTAAATTCTTCCTTCATTTAGATAAAGTTTGTGTGAGTCTTTTGGAAAATCCCCAGAACAAGGAAAGAAACATTTCAGCCCACAGGCCTGACTCAGCCGACAGCTTGGTTTCATTCAGCCTGTGGGGTGAGAGAGCTTTGACCAGCTCTGAACAGAACACCTCAAGAACACCTCCTGCCCCTGAGCCCAAGGGTCTGCTGGGGTCACCTCCTTTAAGGAAGTCTCTTCAGGTTGAAGGATCTTAGCAGCTGTGACAGTGTGAATTATAATTTCAGAGGGAAGTAAAGCCAAGAACTCCAACTTCTGCTTCTTTTTCCACGTATTCCTCCACCTCCCTCCCCTTTTTTTCTATTTGTGTCCATCCCAGGGGTCTAGTGCTGTCACTCCAACCTCATCTCTCCCCACCCCCAATGCCCCCAGTTTTCTCTCCAACTGCAGCTCTCCTCCTTGTGCTTCTCCTCCCCTGTCTCTCCAGCTGACGCTTCTTCTATTACTCCTTTCCCTTACTGCAAATTGAAGTGGAATTCCACTTCCTGGCCTTGTTGTCTTGTAAAATAGTCTTATTTTTCCTGTAATATTTCAAAGGCAGAGCATCAGTGGATATGACAGAGAGAGCATGAGATGTGGAGTTGGAGGTGATGTTTTGACATTGTTCAGAATCCAAATTTATAAAATGAGGATCACTGGATAAACATCAATGTTTCATTCATTCTAGAGCACTTTAGGAAGGCTAGTGATTATTATGCAGATGAACAAAGATTGACAGTGAATTAATAACAATAATAAGGATAGCTAACATTTATAACTCCTATATGTCAATCACTCTTCAAATCACTTCACAAATATTAGCTCAATGGACCTCACAGCTACTCTATGACGTATGCACTAAGAGTTGTGCAAAGAGAATGAGCTCTTAGGTAAACTTTTTCTTTTGCAAACATTTCCTTTCTTAACTGTTTTTACAAGCCTAACTCAAGATTATGGTGATAAGCATTTTCATTCCATTTTTTCATTACCAACTAAATTAAGTTCCATTTTATTTACTGTGATATTATGCTCATGTGTCAACTTGACCAGGTTACCATGCCTAGTTCTTTGGTTAAGCAAGCACTGGCCTGATTATTACTGAGAGGTATTTTTGAATGAAATTAAATCATTAGTCAGTTGATTGCATCGACGGCTGATTACATCTTACAATCAACAAAAGAATTGCCTTCAGCAATGAGAGAAGCCTCATCCCATCAGTTGAAGGCCTTAGAAGAACTGACAATTTCATAATTTCAGCAATCAGAAAGATTTCTATCTCTACTCAGCCAGCTAGGTACTCCTGGAGAATTCTTTGAAACCTTTCCTGGAGTTTCCAACTTGCAGCCTGTCCTACGGAATCTAGACTTGCTAATCCCTCAGTCATGTAAGCCAAAACCTGTAATAAATCTTAATATTTTCACAGACACACACAGAGACACACACACAGACACACACATCTATCCTGTTGGTTCTGTGTCTCTGGAGAATGCTGACTAATACCCTTACAGTCATCTGACTACAGTGAAAAAAAAAAAAAAGAAGCTTCAGGCTCTCATGAGAGAGAGTTATATACCAACTTTCCCTTTAGTGAACTGAAAATAATGCTTCACAAGTTTCATAATAATGTGATTATATAATGGATTATAACATCCAATAATCAAAGACATTTTCGACAAAAGAACACAGTGGAAATAGAATCATCACATGTTAACTAATACAGTTAAAGAGTGACCTTGATGTTTCCTGAGTGGCAGAAATTTTTTTTTTGTTTTTAACAGATTGATAAAAATTCCTTTTAGGAACCAGTGTTCCAGAGAGTTACTAACATGGTTTAAAAAGCACTGAGCACAGATGAAAGGAAGGGAGGAAGGAAGGAAGGGAGGGAGGGAAAGAGAAAGAAGGAAAAGTTACACAAATGGTACAATTTCTAGGAAACATATTATTTGTTCTTTCTCAAACTTTTGGTAAAATAAAATAGTAACACCAGTAATGCCATGGACTTAATTAAAAAATAAACTCTGACAAGTTCAGTTTTGATGATTCAAAATGCTGGGTTGTTAATTTAACTTGTGTGGTCAGTTTAGCTGAACACCATAAGTACAGGGAATCTTGACTAGGGCATGAGATTTTGTTGGTTTGTCCAGGTTAGTGTGATGCCCCGATAAATCCCAGAGTGATCTGGACAATGAATAAAGAAGTATTTGCAGGGTCACCTTAGGAGAATGGGGAGAAAGGGGGAAAGATTCAACTTTCCCATTTGGAGAATTTCTGATACTCTCGCAAGCAGTGGGGACAACCAATCAATAGGCCAAGCCCTCAATCTTGGGGTTTGCCCCTATGAAACTTATTCCTGCAAAGGATAGGCTAAGCCTACTTAAGAGTCATCCCAAGAGAACCTCTTTTGTGGCTCAGTTATGGCCTCTCTCTCTAAGCCAACACGGCACGGGAACCCACTACCTTTCATGGGGGACATGATTCCCAGGGGTATAAATCTCTCTGGCAACATGGGACAGAAATCTGTGGATGAGCTTCAAGGGATTGAAAGGACCTTCTTGACCAAAAGGGGAAAGAGAAAAATGAGAAAAAAATAAAGTGTCAGTGGCTGAGAGATTTCAAATACAGTTGAGAGGCTATCCTGGAGGTTTTTCTTATGCATTATATAGATATCCCTTTTCTGTTTATGGTATATTTGAGTAGCTAAAGAGAAGTATCTGAAAATGTAGAGCTGTGCTTCAGTAGCGTTGTTTCTTGAAGATGATGTGTGAAGATATAGCTTTTACAATGTGACTGTGTGACTGTGAAAACCTTGGGTCTGATGTTCCCTTTATCTAGCATATGAACAGATGAGTAACAAATATGGATAAAAAATAAACAAATAATAGGAGGAACAAAGTTTAAAATATATAGGATAGATGGAAATACTAGTGGTCAATGAGAGGGAGGGGTAAAGGGTATGATATGCATGAGTTTTTTCTTTTTTTCTTTTTATTTCTTCTTCTGGAGTGATGCAAATGTTCTAAAAACAATCATGGTGATGAATATACAAATATATGGAAGGTTTGTATGTTATGAATGTTTGTGTTTGTATGTTGTTTTGTCAATAAAAACATGTTTTAAAAATGCTGGGCTGCAATTTTGTCTTGTTTTATCTAGAATAAAGTGTTTTCTAAATAAATTAGTACTGTAAATAGTGTCAACTTCAACATCATGATGGTACCTACGGGCCACAATCTGGTTGAAGGAGAGTCCAGGTGATTCATTTTGAAGCTGCATTTGCACAGGAAGCACCTTGTTTTTATTTTAGATAAATACAAGTAGGACAGAATTAAAAATATATATTTTATGCACAGTGTACATAAAATTAAGAAAAGTCAATTGTCCATATTGAAAAATATATACATTTTAATTTAGGGCAGATTTAGATGGTTATATAGAGCTTATTAGAGGGAGCATTAACATCTTCCCCTCCCCCTACCCCAAGCATCACCTGATAATAACAGGGAAGTTGGCTCATCTACCTAAAATAGCAAC
>PVIY010049648.1:0-16617 GCA_004026745.1 Myrmecophaga tridactyla
CATGGGGAACAGGATGTGTCCTGTCTCAGCTGGCAGCAGATTAGGCCTCATTCTATTGTTAAGTCTGTACTGCAGATTTCAGGCAGAAAAGGGAAAAGCACCTTCTCTTCCCCCTGCCTCATCTCAGTTGGGCCCCCGGCCCTTCTTGAGAAGCCCAGTCCCTACCCTTGGGTTTTAAACAAAGCAAAATCCTTGTTTCTGATGTCCTTCTCCAACTTGTGTGTCTGCCCCATCCTGTCATCTGCCACCAGACACTAGGGGAGCCGTGCCTTGGGTGCCCAGGGCCCATCCAAGAGGGCAGGCCAGGTGTGGGTGCAGTTGGGGTAGGAGGAGGGGTGGCGGGCTCACTCGGCCTCAGCCAGCCTCTGCTGTCATCCTTGGGCTCTGAGCATATGGCACTTTTGCACTTTGTATGCAGGATGTATACATAGGCTTTCCCTGAGGCCCTGGTTAGACGGTAGCCTCTTAAAAAGGATGTCTTTTTTTCTATGGTGTCACTGGACTCTGCCAGTTTTAACTTCTTTGTGCTGTGCCTGCCTGGACTTCCCCACCAACAGGCACATTCCGTTCAGATGCCTCATTCCCACTCCAGGGCTATTAGTCCCAGGGACAGGGACATGGTGGAAACTCAGTGGTCTGAAAATTCTGAGCAACTGCTATCCCTCCTCACCCCGCAAACTGTGCAATGTATCTCGTTGCAGTCAGATAAGGAATCTGTTTTTAAGTTTCTGCCTTCCCTACCAGTGTCGTCCCATCCTTCCACCAAAATGAGGCATGCCAGAATGTCCACATGGCCTGGGAGCCGAGCTGTGGGGACAGCCGGCCCCAGCGTGTGCCCGGGCTACGAACCCACTGCCTGAGCTCACACCTGGGGAGGTCCCCAAAGAGATTTCTCACATGGTCTTTTGGGTACAGCCCATCTCATGGACTCTGCCTTGCTTTGCTTATGTTTAGCTGTTTCTCTGCTACCTTTCAAGCAGATTTCTTTACTACACTGCACTGGATTGCTATATTTTTAACCAGAAATAAACTAAAGATTAGAGCATGTTCCAGTTAAATTCATTTTTTTTTCGTTATACATTCAATCCCTGTTGCTACTTGCAGTTTGGTTTTAGCTCAAGGGTTGTTTTTGGGAGGCAGGGGACATAGGAAAAGGAGGATCAGTGGATGACTCATACATTTCTGATACTATTACTTTCTAAAAGGTGTTTTTTCGATATCTTACTTTTCCGTTCCTTAGTTCTTTTCTTCAATCCGGAATGGCTGCTGCAGACCCGAAGTGAGCCAATTAAAGACCCCCCACCCCTTGTGGCTCTAACAACCATCCACGCTGGGGGATGGGGCCTGTAACCATTTGCAGCTCTTTGTGAAGACTATAGAGCCTTCTTTTGTACATTCCAGTACTGCATGACACAAAACTGTACCTACAAATGCAGGTTACATATTTACATGCAAACACGAGGTGAGACTGAGATGTCTAAAAGCCACAGCACAAAAATGCATATTGTTAAAATAGAAGCTCTAGTGGTTTCATGGCTAGGGCTCACACAGGTGATGGGCCAGCTTCCCCACACACCTTGCTGGCAGCCAGCGGATACAATCGCGAGAGCCCAATGGGCCCTCAGCTCCCCTCCAGCGGCAGAGAGCAGAGTTGCTACCCTCCCTCTCAGTAAGCGCAGGCTGGGTTCAATCGCAACTGAAGTGGGACAGGTCGGAAAGGTGCTGGGGAGTGGTTTGTCATTGGTTTCCAGGCGAGGTGACTAGAGGTGTGCTGCATGGTGAGTCCTGCAGGCTGAGCGCCCTTGCTGGGCTTGTGCTCGCTTCCCTACCTGTGTGGGCAGGTGTGTGGTTGCCTTGCTCCTGCTGACCTCTCCGTAAGCCTTCCTGGTGGACAGACAGCACGTGGAGCTGGACAGAGAAACAGAACTGTCAGTGCAGAACAGAAGTGCTGGCATAGCTAGATCCCAGAGGTGCAGGGTAGTTCATGAGTTTTAATTAATATCCAAAGCAATCATGTAACAATTATTTTCTCCCGTAGCAGTTTCCTCCGGGGTCTAGATGTGAAACACTGAGGTGCAGAGAAATAAGTGGCTTCTCCGAGATGTGTGACTGCAGCCTGGGCGCCTAGGGTGCTCGCTTCCCACCACCCTCCAGAAGTCTGGGAAACCCACACTCACACCTTACCCTAAAAGAGCTGGAAAAGTCCGCTCTGCCCTCTGAGATAATTAGGTAAACTCGTGTGCTGTGGTTTTACCTGCTTCATTTATGAAAATTTTGGGGACTCATGAATGTAAAGTATAAGATTTACTTGTACTTTTTGAACTTCATTTACTGCATATGAAATGCTTGCATAATTTCTGACAAACAAAAAGTTCCCCTTCAATCTATTCTTTGTGTTTAAGTTTTGTGACCAGTGGTATCCAGGGTCCCCAGAGATTTAGGTCAGTCTGCAATACCTCATCCAAAATAGCTGACAAGTAAAACTATGCAGATGTAGAAAATGTAGTGTAGCCACAGAAATAACAATGCCATTCCCCAAATCATGAGGGGGGGGGGGGGGGAATCAGGCACCCAGGGGCTTCCTGGTGCCTCGCACTAATTCCATAACCAAATCTTACAACTGAGAAGGGTGTTCTTTCTTTTTTTAAACTCCATCTTCTGCGGTATGAATGAACATACATATTCGAGAAGAACGGGCCATTTTCGTCAGCACTAAACCCAAGATTCTCTCAGGAGCTTGAACTGAGGCCCCAGGTCAGGTCCCCCCAGTCCTCTGACTCCCCCATTTCAGAGCCCCAGGCCTCCAGTCACTGTCCCTGTATGACTGCCAACAGTGTTCCCTCCTCTCCCAAAGTCCCAGGTTTGGACAGTAAATTACATGGCAGCCCGACTTAAAAACTGAAGTACAGTACTGAGAGCCTGCAGGGAATGTTTGGACGCCTAAGACATTAAAGGACTCATCAGAGCGGATGAGCATCTTGGGGAGGAAGTGAAGAAAGTGATTTTTTTTTACATTTGGATTTCTTGTTCTCATTTAAAGACTCTGAGGCATCTCGGAGTGGCTTCAGTGTCACTTCTCTCGACAGGCCCCCGCACTTGCCGCAGCCCTCACTCGGACCCACGGGGCTGCCCAGCTCCAGCGCCTCAGACGTGGCCAGCCAGCCCGCCTTCCCGAACCGTTCTAGCCTGGTGTGTCCACGGCCGCCGACCCCCCTCCCATGTGTCTCTGTGGAACAGCTGCTTGTTTCGTTTCCAGATGTACCATGAAACACTTTTCAAGGTTAATGGTTGAGGGGCAACCTTCTATCCAGATTAAGTTCAGTTTCTTCAACTCCACATAGGTCTTGTCTTCCAACTCTTCCTGCCTCTGGTCTCAGAAAATTAACCTACAGGTGCCTACTGCATTAAGACTTCCATCTCTACCACGGACTCCGCTATGTGACCCCCATTTGACAGATGTGGGTATAGCTGACAAAAATCTCATGTTTTTGCCACCAGGTAAACATGACGGTGGACACACTTTTACGCTGTATCCAGTCTCTCCTAGGGCAAGCACTTGCCTCCTATTCAGTTAAGCATGAAAGTGAAGTAAAAGCGTCAAGATTTCAGATAAAGCAGGAGGTGTAGGGCTGGAAAACAGTGAATTCCAGTCATGCTGTCAGTCTTGCCCTCACACCCAGGGCAGCCTCATGGGAGGCAATGCTGTCAGTAAGCAAAGAGGCTGAAAACAACGTGACCCACAAGTGCCAAGTGAGAAGTGTTGCTGAACTCAGCCTTAAAAGAAGCAGGGAGAAGTGCAGGTGCCTTTGTTTAAAACAAAAGAACTAAGCTGCATTTTTACAGTGTTCATATGCCTGGAAAATGTGAACTAAGAAATATGTGGCGTGTCTCAAAGTATGAAAACATAATGTAAATCTCAAAACATTTGGGGGACAAACCCCTCCAAGGAACTGGCGAGCATGAGGGGCTGCCTGTGCCTAAAGGAAGCTTCGGAGGGAAGGAGGAGTCAGAGCTGGTGGGAACCACCCAGGCCAGGAGAGGGCATTTGGTGCTTTAAAGGGCCCCAGAAGTGAGTCCTCAGAACAGTTAAACCTTCCCCCAGACTTTAGCCTACGCACCAGAACGAACGCTGGTCTCAGTTTCCACGTGAAATCCCCAAGGGAAAGGCCTGAGACACACATCAGGCAAACACGCTTTGTCCAAGCATGTTCCTGAGTCCCAGTAAGCAGGTGGCCCACACCTGGAAACCAGAGCGCAGCTCTGCATGTGCTCAGGGCACGTGCGGGGCATTCCCGGGGCCCTGAGGAAGGCAACGGAAGGCAAGGTGGGCTGTGGCAGCAAGCTCACACACCTACCTCACTGCTGGTCTTACCTGTCCCTACACAACATCCTTCTTCCAGGCCCATTGTGTAAGATAAAAGTGGTGTATTTTAGAGAAAAATGTTACTGTGCTTTCCACATACACAGGGTTCCCTGGGCCAGCCAAGGCCCAACGTACCTGTATCATGCATAGTTCTCCTGGCCCGTGCTGCACCCCTCGGCCCCACCCTCGCCTGTCAGAAAGGCTGCACCAGCACCGGGACAGGACCCAAGGCAGCTGAGAGCCCATGGGGTCACAGGTGCCTCCTAATCCAACTCCTTCCCAACAGGATGGCACCAGAACATCTGATAGGGTGTCTAACCTTGAGCGGTAACAGCGCGTATGCAACTCAAGGGTCATCCTCTTTAAGGCAGACCCAGGTAATTTCAAATAGGGGCAAGTACATTATCCACCCAACTCATCTCTAATAAATGGTTTTCCCGTACCATACTGAGTCCATAAAAAGGCAGAAGGGTAGTCAGAATGGTCAGTCACCCAGCACGTTTTTCCAAAGATTGGGAAAGGCAGGGCTGAGAGCCCAGGGGAAGAGCCCAGCAGGGATCGCCTGTCTGCGGGTGGAAGCTTCCCTCCAAAGCTTCTGGGCCCCCTGCGTGCTAGCACAGCCTTGTGCTAACCCCACCTCGGGGCCTCTGAAGGGGCGTCCGCCCTGTCTAGCACTGTCACTGCCACAACCAGAACAGCTGTAAGCATCACCTTTGAAGACCATGGGCAGCAGCCAGGGCGCCCTTCCCCGGGGCCGGGTGGCAGCACCTCCTGGCTCGCCCAGCAGGGCTCCCCTTGGAAGGGTCTTGGCTGTAGCTGCAGCCTGCAGGAAGTGGCAATCCTTGAGCATGACGGATGGCTTGCGCTTTTACTGGTGCAGCATGACATCTGGTCTGCTGGCTCCCTGCCGTACACCGAGCTAATCCTCATTCTTTAGCTGGACTTTGCTTATTTGCACCATTCACCCATTTCCAAAGAAACGCCACCCGATGTAGCCTGAAGGAAAAAACAACAAAAGAATACGGATGTGCATGCTCACAGTTCAGGTGAGTGACGTGTGAGCACCTGCCCTTATTCTAGACATGAAACCACTAACTCTGACATGGATGCCTTTTTGTGAATTCTAACATAAAATGGTCTTAATCTGCATTTTATTTTTTCAAAACAATTTTTTTCCTGGTGCATGGCAACTGTTTGCTAATACAGTGCAATTACGTTGTGCATTGATGAAAAGGGAATGTTGAATATATTCTGATTTTTCTTATTGATGAAGTGGCTAAAAGAGTTACCTCGGCCTTTTGTTTCTTTGTTTTAGCTGGAAAAATAGCTTGGTTACTTACAAAATGGAAATAAAATAATTTTTGTTAATGAATGTCACTGTTAAAATCATATCATTACTAGATACTGCATTATCAGAGCGTAAGGGACACTGATGAGATTCAAGGAAAATTTTGCTCATTTTCGTAATAAAATTTTATTTGAAACTTTGAGTAATTCGTATCATCTTATTATAAATCACTTTCTTTACTGGGAACCCCAGCAAAAATGACGATGGATGAACGTGACTTCCTGTTTAGGCGCTGAGCTTGGGTTCCCGACAGTGCCTCTGTGGGCCAGGCTCTCGTTCCTCTCTGGGCAGGAAAAGCAGCGCAGCAGCGACAGGCGCCCAGCCTCTCCCCGTGCCAGCCCTTCCTATGCGACTCCGTGGTCCCACTTGCCACAGGGTAAAAGTCCCTTGCGGGCCTTACCTGAAACCTGACAAGGCGGCTGAGCTCTCTCCAGCACCGCAGGCCACCTGGCCGTGGTATCTGTGTGCCCACCTTGAGGACACGAGTGGATCAGGCGTACACTCTGCCCGGCAGTACCTCGCAAGACAGGCTTTTAAAACTGAGTTTCAACATCATAAACCTGAATCTTTATGTGTTTTCATGGGGTAGTTACTTGATACCTTTTCTTTCACTCATTTCTGTAGCCCATTTTCCTCCTGCTAAGTCTTCCCCGGGACAGCTATGGCTTCCCAAGTTCCACCTCCCTGAGGTAGAAGGGGTGTCCATAGGGAGGTCCCACACCTCCCAAGTCACAGCCACACCCAGCTCCTTCCATGCTCCAGGGGCTGGTCCTGGTACAATTGCAGAGAGAAAGCTCAGCCCCACCTCTGCTCCCACTGCTCCAACCAGCTCCCAACCCAATGGCTACATCAGCCACGGCTCCTTGGCACCTGGTGGTTTGCATCCAGTGGGAGGGTCAGGGAGCTGCCACCCGAGTCACCTTGGTCCCCACATCTGCAGCCTCTGCCAAGCCAGTCGACACCTCGGCTCTCGCCAGTGCCTCTGGTGAGCCTCAGGTCACCACGTTCAGATACTGGCAGGGGGCGGTAAGGGTGGCACTGCTGAGATACTTTGGTGAGGTAAAAATGGTGACCATGAGCTATAATAATTATTACATAATTAACCTATCTGGGCTAATAAAATACAGCTGGTCCCCAAAAGCCATGGCCTACACACACAGCTCTGCCTCCCCATCTAAGACGCCCGGGAAACAGCACTGAGTACGTGCAGCTGAGACGTCTCGTGAGCTGAGGGCTCACGCTGCCCTCTCCATGCTAAGAGACAGACAGTGGTGCCCCCCGACACACCCCTCTCTGCTAAAAGCCTCCACACTTACATCACCTTCTCCTCACCGCAGCCCACTTGAGCACCATTTCCTGGGCATCTTATTTTACGTGCACTCTATTTTGTTAGTTAGCACCTCATCCCCTCTGGGCAGGCTTCTTGAGGGCTCATTCTAACCCCAAATAGGAAAGCATTAGCAAGGTTATTGTTCAATGGCAGGAGTTCTCAGGCCCCTTCTTCTAACACTTGGTCTCTCAATCTATTTTTAACTGTCCCTTAGCTACTGATACCAACTCTGTAAAAAGTCTGAAATTAACTGCAATCAGCACTACCATAGCATTCAAAAAGGGGAAAAACTTTGAATCATAAAGACTTCCCCACTGATCTGGTACTTCCCTTGATTTTTGTTCAATTTAGCCCAACCCCCAAAGACCAGTGCCTTTAGAAAAGTCCTAAGAATCCGTATTAGCCCAGCGTGACCCACACAGCCAGCTCATTCGCTCTCGCTCTCGGGAGGAAGGCAGAGGGCGACGAGAGGCTGGATTGGCCATACTTTACAACCTCACAGGGCCTCCCAGGAACCGCAGGTCTGGTGCCAGCAAGTGTGCTGGACTCTCTCCTCTTCCCCTTACCACCATCAGGTGAACTACCGAGGGTGTGAGGGCGTGTGTGTGTGTGTGTTTGTGTGTACGGCAGTTCCTGGGCACCAAGGAGAGAGGGGGTTGGAGATAAGGGCTGGACTCAACAACAAAAGACAGCTCACCAGGCCCAGGAACCGGGCCAGAACACAGCACCGTGCGCCCAGATCCCCTCCAAGACACTGAAGCCAGCCATTTCCCTGCTGTCGTAGCTTTGGCAACGCCTGGGAATGGAGGCTTCTTACTGGCTGCTCGTTGCCATGGTGACAGCCTGGTATCCAGGATATTTGGGGCAGCAAACCCAGAATGGGCCAGGGTGCACTAAGGTCTCACAGTCCTGTCTCTGTCCCACCTCTCCCTGGCTGCCTGACATTTAAAGTTTGCCTTTGTGGTGCTTCCGTCACGGCAATGAGCAGCGGAAGCAGCCTGTTTACTGAGCCGGTCCTGATTTCCACTCAAACCGCATCTTCAGCAACAGCCCTGAGGACACGGCAGCAGAACACAGACTTCGTCATGTAAGACATTCCTTCTTCGCAGGTTTCATTATTTCTTTCTGCTTACTTGATTCCAAAATATCTTCTTACTTCAAATCTTACCTGGTTATAGGCTCTTCCAAAGAGAAATGGCCTCTGATGAGACAGGCATGTTGGAGCTGCCATGCTCTCAGCTATTTCCACCTCTGGAAGCAACAGCATGAGGAGGGGTCTCAGCTGGAGCTTCTGCATGCTGGGAGCCCTCTGTGTGCTTCTCCAGGGCCGGATGTTACATTCACCAGCCTCCTAGCCCTGCCCAGAATCCTCCAGCCAAACCGCAGCTGGATGTCTCTTGAAGATGCTGGCTGCCCCAGCCCTCCAGGGTAAGGAGCCACAATTACAGACATTAGAGCCAGGAAGCTCGTCCAATTCCCCAAATTCCCCTCGCCCTCATCTAAATGTCACTGGGAACTAATGCCTCTGCCCCTGACCTCCTACCTGCTTTGCACAGGCACCGGGCACTGTGTGTGGAGGAACCAAGAAGCAGATGTGGCCGGCACGTGCCCGAGGGATGCGCTGCCACAGCCACTAGGAGGGGGCCCGTAGCAACCAGCTTTCGAGAGCTCTGGTTCCCCTCCCAGGACAGCTAAAGAGCAGCTCCTGGGAGGGGAGAGAATGGGCCTCCGGGCCGCTCCTGGTCGTCTCGGCAGAGGCCCAGAGCTGTGGGCTCCCTACAGAGACGCTGGGGCTCCGCCTGGTGCCTGGGGGCAGAAGGGGTTGCCTCTGGAGATGGCCCCCAGAGGGCCTACACTGTAGAGCTTTCATTCCAGGTGACTTCCCAGGCTGATCCAGTGGCATGAGAAATTGCTACTCTGGTACATGAAGGATGGTTTCTATTTTGGGGGCTCCTCAGCCCAGTCCACAGACTCACACCCTGCCCAGACATAAAGAGGGGCACACACTCCTCTTTTGGCCAAGGGATACTTTTCTGCTAACTTCACGGTAATGAATGGGATGCCTGTGGTTCGATCTGCTCTGTTAGTGAGAACCAGGAATCCTGCTGTTCTCACTGGATGCTGAGAATGACAGGAAGAGGACGTGCCCAATCTTGACACCAACTAGGCAAATGGCCTTTAGGGGTCACTGACCTTGAGGCAGGCCCCAGCCTGAGATCATGGCCCAAAGACATCCACCAGCAATGGGGCTGAGCCCCAGGCTGCCCAAGGAGAGCAGGGGTCTTGCTCTGTCTCTAAGTGGCAACCTCAACCCCCAGCAAGGAAAGGAGTGGGGACAAGACCACCATCTCTATCAAGAAGGACGAGTGAGAACACGGAGTCCCGAGAAGCTGGACAAGCTTTCCAGGAAGAACAGCCGAATGGCATGGTCAAGAGGCAGGAGAGCAGACTGTCCCCACCCAAAGAGGCTCTAATTTATACTTTCTTTCTGGGTGCATTGTCTGGGAATCAAACCCAGGTCTCCTGCATCGAAGGCGAGCACTCTACCACTGAACCACCCAGGCACTCTTGCAAAGAGGCTCTAACTTAAAGTGAACTAAGAAAGGATTTACAAGTAGACTGGTCTGCTTTTGCCAATTTTTATAAATCAAAGAAGAAAATTTCCAACTGATGATGTACAGTTAATCAGAACATTTTTCTATGAAAATGCATGGCTCTGAGGAAGGGAAAATGCCCCTCTACAAATTCCAGTTTTACTAGACGAGGACAGTCCTTCCTGCCGATCCACATGCTCAGGTTAGGCCGCCTGTGGGGTGGCCTGAGTGCACGGAGGCCCGGCTGGTGCCTGGCCTTGTGTAAAAGGCCCCACTGACAGGGCTAGGGCTCTAAACACTGCAGCTGTAGGAGACTTGAGGCTGTACACACAAAAACCTTTGTGGCTGCCTTGTGACAAATCCAATTTATTTTGAATTACACCCAGTGACACTGAGGGAATTCGGCTACACTTTCTCAACTTAATTACTTTTGTCTCAGCATAGCATCTGAAACTGAATTGTCAAAAAAAGTTCTTGCCATGGCGTGCGCAGCTTTCAGCACTGTCTTCTCCTTTGCGCCTGGCCCGGCGCTGTCCCAGGCGAGCTTCACCCAGTGCTGCTCTGTCCGGGGCAGGTAGTCGACAAACTTCTCACCAGGCTCCACTGGCGGGGGCTGCTCCTCTTTTACAGGGAGGGGAAGGAAAGAGAAATGCCTTCAGTCCAGGCGGAGGCCCCAGGCAGGCAGGGTAGAGCACACAGCCCTCGCCTTGCAGAGCTAATACAGGAGACCCAGTTTACATCGACGCCATCCAGAGCACCAGTCTCACTTCTTAAAGGCGCTGCGGTAGCTCCACTCTAAGCAGCAAGCTGCCCAATGCATTCTAGGTACAAACATTTCTATAAAAAACTTAAGATGTCCTAGAGAGCCCAACATCAAATTTTAGTAAAAAATTTAACAAAACCACAAAGCCTGTTTTCACAACCAATACAAATCGGACTTTGGGAGAGGAAAGCTGGGTGTGCCCCGAGGTGGGGCAGGGCACGAGAGCTCTAGACATGTCATCCCCAAAGCCTCTAGTCCTGCCACCAACCCTCCAGTCTGGACTGCAGGACCTAGCAGGACCCAGAGGCAGCTCCCGAGGAGTTCCCACTTGGCGGCGCCCTTACCTGTGTCCTCCTCCTCGGTGTCCTCATCCTCCTCGTCCTCCTCTCCGCCTTCCGCGCCCTCTACTTCATTGCTGTCATCATCTGAGTCTGTCTCCTCCAGCCACTCCTGAGTTTCTTTAAAGGCCAAAATGAACACACGCAGGGCTCTGAGACACCTGGAACATCACCTGGCTAGAGCCCATGGGGGCCCTGACTCCCTCCAGGGACCGGCTCTCCCATCCCCAGGGTGAGGGTGCCGGGTGGAAGGCACAGAGACTGGTGGAAACGCCACCCCGACCTCCCCACTTCCTGAAGGGGCAGCGCTGGGATTTCCGGCTCCTGCTCAGAGCCTCACTGTTGTTACAAAGCAGCAATTAACCCTCGCACCGGCATGCAGTACCTTTCTCTGAACACAAGGGCTTGCTTTACTTTTACTCTCTCATCTTAAAAGGGAACAGTTGCAGTCTGATTCTTTCACAAAATAGTAAAATGGGAAAGAAAGGACTAAAGAAACAAAGATGCAGTTTTGGATCAGAGCACAAATTAGGCTCAAAGGTTCAAAATCAGAACGTCTCAGAGATGCAGGAGAGGGGCCTTCTGCTGGGTGGGTTCCCACGTGCCGAGGAGCGGGCTGTGACCCCCGAGAATGGCACTCCTGCTGGAGTGACCCACCCTAACCATGCCAGCCCTGCCCTGGGACTGCCCCACCAGGCCACCTCACGGCTGCACACGCAGGAGCACAGTGCAGAGCTGTGCCTGTCCTCCGCAGGACCCTCCATCCTGACTATGGGGGCAAGGAGGGGAGGCCCTTGCATGGGCAGACGCAGCCAGGAGGCGGCCTCCTCCAGGGCCCCAGCCCAGCTTACTAGGGTCCATCTCCACCAGGGCCTTCCACGCCTCCATCTTGTGCAGGTCAAGGCAGTAGAAGTCGCTGAGGGTGAACTGGCGGTCACCGGCCTCGAACATGCCCCCGTACAGGTAGAGGAGCCCGTGCTTCACAGCCAGCAGGGCATTGGAACGGGGTCTTGGCTCCACCACGGACCCACCAGCCTCCTCAGAGCCGCCCTCGTCATGGCAGTGACCTCCCGCCACGGGGCCAGGAGCCGCAAGCACTTGTCTGATGGTGATCACAGTCCCATCCTCCGTGACCACCTTCTTGACCTCCTCCAGGGGCCGCTGGGTACTGCTGTCCTCACGGTCCTGCTGGCCACCCTCTTCAGGCTCCTCCTCCTTGCCCCGCCTGCGCTTCCTCTTCTCGGCCTTGGGCCCCTGTGGACAGAAAGAGAAAGTACGGCTTTCTGCTGGCTTGGTCCTTACTCCCTCGAGCCGGCAGAGGGTGGAGGGCAGGGCCTCACGCTCGAGAGCAAGCCGGGCCAAGCCCACACAGCAGGTGTGTGTGCTCCAGAGGGCCTGGAGCTCTGGGCTAGGGAGCAGAAGCTCAAGGGCCTGGAGGGCTGGGGCCGCTGCAGAGTCAGACAGGGAGGCGAAGGGGGATCACAGCACAGGGAGGGGAAGGAAGATCGGGGCACAGGGAGGGGAAGGGGAATCGGGGCACAGGGAGGGGAAGGACGATTGGGGCACAGGGAAGGGAAGCAGGATTCGCTGTGGCTGCCCCGGGCCTCACTCTGCCAACCCCACCTCTCAGAACCAAGACCCAACAGGCCACCCTGGGAAATGCCCACGCCCTCACTAGGAGGCTAGAAAGGATACACCTGAAAGCCGGAAGCAAAGTGCTGCATCTTGAAAAGAGGCAGTCTTTGGAAAATGTAACAAACCCCCAAGGGCTGACTCACAGAAAGCTGGAGAATCCAAAAGACATCACAGGAACTTGTGCCACTGAGCTGGAGCAGCCAGACACAAGTCAATAAGCCCAAGCCTTGGGACCCATGGCCAAGGGGCTGTGCTGGCAGAGGAGCCCACCTTCAGCTGTCCTGCAAACCAGCGGGTCTTGGTGCAGTCGTACAAGTGCAGGTCATTGAGGAAGTCGCCCTCCAGGCTCTCCTCATCCTCTTCATCACAAACACCCCCGAAGAGCAGCAGCTGGTGACTGGGGGCCACAGCCACGGAAAAGCCCGTCCGGGGCGTGGGCCTGGCTCCAGAGGGATTAACCCGAGTCCATGTCCATCTGCCTGTAGGAGGAGAACTGGGTAAGGGGTAAGGCAAGGAGAGCCCGAGGGGCCACCCCACCGAGAGCAGTGCTCAAGCGGTCAGGATGACCAAGAAGCCAGCCCTGGGGAAGAAGCACCAACTTTATTCGTTTTGCTCCCTCTGAAGAAAAACAAAACAGTTCAGGGCACACTCTGACACTCCTACAGTTTGATCCTGCTCCTTAAAATTCAGTTTTCTTTCAAGTAACTTATCCACACACCCTCCAAACACCTCAACCTGGGGGGAGATTTCAAGCTGCTGTTAAAAGGCAGGGATAAGACAGGAGGTCTGGAGGCAGCCTATCATTAGAGGGGGTCCCACTGAGTGCGGGGGGCAGTCTCGAAGAGGAAATGGGCTTCCGCACAGAGGCTGTCTGGAGGGGCGGGTCCTTTCCAAAGGCCATCTTGTCTGTGTCCCTGGGATGCCAGACCAGTGCTACCCTAGAACATCACAAGCTGGCTGGCCCCGCTTATGGCGATGCTGCCTCTGTGGTTTTCTTTCTAGGCAGGGGTCAATTTCCACCACTGCTAGAAAAAAGAACTAAGAGTTTAACTTCCATGAGCTTCAAAAGAATTTCGGTGGAGGAAAAAACAAAAGAATATTGGTGGAAGCAATGGATGGTGGATTTTTTTTCTACCAGAAGCTGCCCACGGGCCAAGTGACCCCATCCTGGGCCTCCCGTTCACCAGTAGTAAAGCACAGCTGCAGCTCTGGGCTTCCCCCTGTCAGTACATCACAAGTGATATCTTATGTGTTAAGGAAACAGAAAAGACAAAACATCAGAGTACCCTGCATATAGCCAGGCATGGTCAACTGTCTCCACACACTTAGTGTGTCCCAGCTTACAAGGTATAATCTTCTTTGCACTGTGGGCACGGCCAGAAAGGCCTGTGAGCCAGGGACGTGGTGGCCAAGCCCCTCTTTCCACTTTGAGCTCACTGACGCATATCCTGGGCAAGTTCCTTCACGCCCCCAAGCCCTCACTCCCACTGAGGACAGGGGCAGCTGCACCAGCCAGTGCCACGCCCGAGGACACCGCGGGCCTGGGACATTTTTGGGGCCTAGGACATTTCTGGAGCCTGGGCCTGCAGAACTTCAGAGGGGACAGGGGCGTGACAGTGCTCTATGCAGTGGTCCTTTCATTTCACAGAGGACTCACAGTGACAGCAAACCATTTATAGGAACCACAAGCAGAGCTGGTACCACCCCCAAGTCCCCAGCTGCCAGTCTAGTCTCCTGACTCCGAGACTCGGCAGCGGGGGCTGTGGGAAGTAATCACTTCCTTTTTTATGTGCTTGAAAGGGAGGTGTTTTTTGTTGTTGTTGTTTGTTTAAAAAAAGAACACTAGAAAAAGATTAAAAAAAAAGAAAAAGACAAAAAAAAAAAAAAAAGCAGAAACAAAACAAACAAAAGGAGTCTAGGAATATCAACTCCAAAATAAGCATTCCCAAATTCTGCATCCTGATATTATTCAGTGACTCAAAACTAGCACCTCCCCTCTCTCACACCCCCCCTTTGCTGTATGCATGCGGGGCTCCCCCAATTTCAGACGGTCCTTGAGAATGAACAAGAGCAGGGTCCCCAGCGGGAGCACTGAGCCTGTTGGGCCCAGCCCCCATGCGGTCAGGTGAGGAAGAGGGGCCGGCGTGGCGCGTGGCGCGGGAGCCCGCCGCAAGTGCTTCCATGAGCAGTCCCGTCTGCTCCGTTAAACAATTCCCAGAAAAATGAGTACTGTCACCTCATTTTTAGGAAGTAAGCAAAGTTTGGTCCTTAGATCCAAACTAGAGGAAAAGGTTTCAAAATCTGAATACTCTGACAGGGTTCTAAACTCAACAAATCATGTACTTTTAGGACACATTTTCTCTCCAAACTGCACAAAGCACGTGGCTATCTCCAGAGCCAATTGGCTAGAGCAGGCCACCACGCTCGCCCCCATCCCTGGACACTCGCTATGGTGGGCTTGTCATCCCAAGGACCCTGACAACGTTCCCAACAATTTCTGAAACGCACTTTTTGAGAGAACTGCAAAAATCACCCTTCTGTTAAAAAACATGCTAGCCCCTGGCTGGCCTGAAACACCACACAGGGAAACCAGGAGGGCCCAAGGAATCCATCGGTCCCCAGGCAGCAGGCCACCAGCTGCATTCCAACAACGCACAGGCCCGGTATCACCGTGTGTCTTCTCTCTGCCGCTGCACAACCAGGAGCCTCCTGCGTTTGGCTTTCACCTTTCTGCGGGACTCCTGCTGCTCATAATGCTGGGCTGGGCCTGAGCACCCCACATTCTAGCGGCTCTCCAGAAAGGGAGTGTCAAGTACTAGCACCACCTGGATTTTTCAGCCAGCTCGTCCACACTTCTGTGGACAGTGTGAATGCTCACCCAGCTGTTTTTGCATTAGCAGTTTACTTATAAGGAGCATTCTGCATGCTACATATTACAGCATCTCATCCTTGTCTGGGGCAGTGGGGGGGCTGCTGCTCTGGGTACAGAGACAGCACAGCTCCCAGCCCAGCCTCTCACACCACCATGCAGGCAGCCCAGGCTGCTGGTCCTCTCTGTAAATACCTGCTTTGTCCTCCTCGCACTTGAGCTGGAACATGTCTGAATGCAGGGTACCTCTGTCCACGTCCTTCTTGACTCTCTACAAAAGGAAAGAGAAGGGTCAAGGGCTGCCCTCGGCACCTGGACACTCAATCCCCTAATCCCTGGCCCTTGTTTCTTAGGGAAGTGACTCAGGAGCCTTTCTTCGGATGCCAGCCTCAAAGAAAACCTGAAACACTGCAGGTGTTCCCAGATGTGCCTTTAATCCATCCAGTCCTGACCTCATCTTAAGAGGTATAATAAAAATTTGTGGTTTGATTTAACTAAGAACAGATGAATTGAAAAAAAAAGAAAATCCACCAGCCTAATGTCCCCACGCTGAGAAGCCCTGGAACTCTCAGAGCATCCCATGGACTCCAGTGGGGACCCAGTGCAGGAGGAGGGGCTCCACCTGACGCCACCCAGGGCTTCTGCACCCCACTGGAGACCGCCCTCCTCTCCGATCTACCTTCCCACGATGAGATTCAGGCTTCTGGACAGGAATCAAGGGAGCACTTTGCACAGAAGTCAGCCAGGTCTTTGTTCAAGGACGCACTCACTTTCCCGAGTTTCAGAGATAAGGCCCAGGCCCGTGAGCCCCAGCTGTAAGCTGCAGACCAGCATTCCCACCTGCCCAAGCAACACACCCTATTTTCTGGGGCAAACATCCCACAATTCTCACATCACACCTTTCTTAGACACTAGTGTGTCCAGAAAGCTGCTCAGCAAAATGGCCTCTGGATGGAGAGATTTCTGTACATTTTAATTTCTTCTTTGTAGTTTTCTGTGCCTATTCTTAATAAACTTAAAAAAATTTTTTTTAAATTTAGAATAGTTTTACATTTACAGACAAATTGCAAAGATGGCAGAGTTTCCAAATACCCACACTCAGTTCTCCCTTTAACGTCTCATGCACATCTGCACAGCTCGTGAACCAGCATGATACACCACTGAACCCCACACTTCATTCAGATCTCCTCAGTTTCCCCTAATGTGTTTTTCTGTCCCAAGACCCCTCCTAGGATCCCATATTACATTTAATCATCAGGTCTCCTTCTGTTCCCCTTCGCTGGGGCAGTTTCTCAGATTTTCCTTGACCATATGGAGGAGCGCTCAACAGTGGGGAGGAGCACTCAACTGCAGGGAGGAATACTGTGCAGGGAGGAG